>JALJEE010002398.1:0-31985 GCA_023231475.1 Seison nebaliae | reverse complement strand
ATTACGGTACATGATGGGGTCCGAACTAGTCATGATCCAACCGAATATGATATTATTCTCCAAATAAGAAATACATCTGAAATTTTCGAATTCGAAGTTATATTTAAAGAGAACAAAAAAAATTTCGAACGAATTCCACTTGAGTACATGTCTTTCTCTTCTAGAAGTTTTCCTATTAGGTAAATGTTGACTCAAAAAATGTAAAAGTACAAAACAAGTGAGAAAAACAAGTCATTCATTTTTTTCTTCCATATTTGAACTAACAATTAACTTAATGGTTAATAATTCAATTATTGTTCAATTCTTTTAATTATTGTTATTTGGTCTGTTATTTTTTTAAATTATAAATTTTTTTTACAATTTTTAATTCAATTTTAATGATGAATATAAATTGTTCTAGATATGAATGTATTCTTTGACCGTTTCTACCGTCTCTTTCGTCGTGGCCACAAAAAAAAGCAAACTACTAAATTGAGAATGAAAATTATCGTCGTGACAATGTTTAGCTCTCGGTTGAAATCATAAACTTCAATAATTTTGTAGACTTCACCTTTGTAAGGAAGTATTTGTTCGCGTGCGTAATTCCACTTCAAAAACAACTTCAATACTAAAATCATAAATATTAAACTCAATACTAAATTAAAACTCCTAATCTCTTTTATTCGAGGTTGAATCATTTCATTGTTCACTATTGGACATTTGTGAGTTAAATAAAAGTTTAATTTAATCATACTTCTCCCATCTCGACTAATCTTCTGTTTCATGATCTCGATTATAATATGAAGAAGATATTGTTCTGCATTTAAATTAAATAGTGAACATTTCATTTAGAATTCAATTGGTAAACATTTCAATGATGAACCTAAATCGGAAATGTGTGTTGTCGAATAAAGTTGAATAAAGAATTGAAGTGTTTAAATTTAATGTTGAATTAAAAATGGGGTGAAAATGTCTCAGATTCGGACCGTGCTAAACGACGATTTGGTTAGACAGAGGAACATGAGGAAACATGGCAAGTACTAAAAATAAGAAATTTATTTATTTTTTAATTCGATTAAAAATGAGTTCAAGGGAGAATTCCAGTGAAATGATTGAAGAATATTAGAAATTTTCGTGTAAATAAAACTCGGAAAAATGGACTCATAGAATTTGAGTAATTCTCTTCTGTGTACATACACATCCAGATTGTAGTAGGCTAGCGAGCTAGCTATTAAATCAAGTTAGTTAGCTCCATATCAAATGACATGAGTGTAGAGCCGACTATACCAATAAGTAAACAGAGTTTAGAATTTTAATTAATTTTTATAAAAACAAAAGCAATCATTTACTTTTTCTTCTAAGAGAGAATTTTGTGAAAATGAATCTATAGAAGAATTTTTTTTAAATCTCTCCAAATGTCCATTTGATGAACAATTAAATATTGAAGCTTCATTTTCCCTTTGACCATTCGATGTTATGTTACGTGAGGAGTGTCTTGGAAATGGAATTTGAAAGGAAATTAAAAGAAACTTAAAATTAATTGATAGAAATGAGAGATGACGTCATTCTTGTCCATGTAATAATTGGTTCATAATTGAATTATGAATCATCAATTGAGTGATGATAGATGAAGTTTCTTTATAAGAATCAGTTCATGTCTATTAATGATTCATTATTATAAATCGATCACCATTCGATTCATTCATGAATTCCATCAATAATCGATTACTAGTGAAGGAATTGTGATTTCTTCCTTTAAATGTCAATTGAACATGTGGGAGAATTAATAGTCTGATTATGAGACAAGTAAATAGCAATTTAATATTCTCCAACATCTGATCACTAATGATAGTCGGAGCATTTGCGCATCAAATATGCATTGTACAGATGGTGGATGGCAACTTCAAAATTTCACCATCAACACCAAAGCTTACTCTTTTAAATTTCGCTTTCGTCCACTTATCGCCAATCGTCACTCACTCGTCAACTGGATCATGTGGAGAGGATTCGAGAAATCATGTAAAATTGAGAGATATCACAAGAACTCTTCGAGAACAATTCGATGTTGTTTAGGACGAATATAATGTTATAATTATCATTAAATTAATGTATAAATAACATCTTCCTCACCAATAGCATCATTCCTTTTTGAACATCCCTCAAATTGTCCGGGGAAAGAGTTTCACATAAAACACATTTTTCTCAATCCAAATTCCGAGAAATCACCATTTTTCCAGTGCAATTTCTTAAAAAAAAACACATTTTTGATAATTGGAATTTTCGTAAGAGCACATTCTTCTCAAACTATTATAGTTTTCGAAAAAAAAGATTCTTTGCAATTAAGTAAGTCCAAAAACGAAATTTACTTTAAATGAATTACCCGGATGGACAACATTTCTTCCATTGCAATTTTTTTATAAAAAATTTATAAAAAAAGACAAGAAATTCGTTTAAGAAAATTTTTTGAAAAAAGAAAAAAAAATTTTAATTTTGAATTTACTTTTAAGACAAGAATATTTTCTTTCATTAGTAATGAGATTTCTTTTCTATTGATTGATTTTTATGAGAAATGGAACTTTTCTAATTTACGATAATTTCCTACTTTCAAATAGACGGGAAAAATTGTGTCTTTAGAATTGCATAACAGATTTATGATTGAATATGAAAGAATTAGTGAACATGAAGAATGGGGGGCAATTATTCGAGAAGACGTCGACACTGACACCAGAAGAGAAATCTGATTACAAGTTAAACGGACTTGACATATCGATTGGTGATAAGAAAAATTGGAATTTCATCGATGCCGATAAGTTCTACGTCAATCAGATTGATCAACCAGTCAAATTGAGAATTCCAGATGAGTTGGATGAAGAATTATTGCAATTTGTTGGTAGTCGAACTCATTCCGTTTTCGATCCACCAGAAGTTTTAGAAAGAGGAAATTTATGGAATCGAAAAGACGAGTTACTCCTCCAGAATTGTGAACCATTGACATTGATGGAACAATTGAAACGAACGGTTGATCGAGTTCCTGAACGGATGGCATTAGCCGTGGAGACGGAAGGAAATGAATGGAAGAAGTGGACATATCAACAATATTGGGATGAATCGATATTGGTGGCACGAGCTTTATTATCGTTTGGAATGAAACGATTCGATTGTCTCTCCATTCTTGGATTCAATTCACCTTATTGGCACTTGTCATATGTTGGTTGTGCAATGGCTGGTTCTATTTCAGCGGGAATTTATACAACAAACAATTCGGACGCTATTGCTCACATCCTGCGCGATAGTCGTTGTCGTATTTGTGTAGTAGATTCGTTAGCTCAATTGGACAAGGTGTTAGTGGTGCGTAACGATCTACCAAATTTGGAGAGAATAATTTATTACGGGAAGGATGAGTCATCATTAATGAATGAGAAATATCAATTGGAAAATTTGAAAATTATGACATGGAATGAATTGATAGTTTGTGGAGGAGAGAATAGTTCGAATGATGAAGTGGAAGAACGAATAAGAAACATTGCTGCTAATCAATGTTTGACATTGATTTATACTTCAGGGACGACCGGTGATCCAAAAGGAGCGATGATATCACATGATAATGCTGTATGGACAGCGAAAGCGTTAGGATTAATGTTCGATCTGCACATGAATGAAATGAATATTCTAGTGTCTTATCTTCCTCTTTCACATATCGCCGCTCAATTACTCGATTTATATGCACCCATCGTTTGGGGTTTCCAGATGTGGTTCGCACGTCCCGATGCACTTAAAGGATCACTCGTTACAACATTAAAGAGAGTACGACCAACAATCGTACTCGGTGTTCCTCGCGTCTGGGAGAAGATTCAAGAAAAGATGAAAAGTGTTGGATCGAAATCGAATTTCGTCAAGAGAATGATCGGAAATATGGCGAAAAGTATCGGTCTATCTAATTCGCGTCGATGTGAAGAGAATATTTGTAATGATAAAGAATCATCCATCATCGGTTTTTCACTCGCTAATCGATTTATTTTTGAAAGAGTTAGACATGAACTCGGTCTGGATAGAGCGAGAATTACTGTTACTGGTGCCGCTCCGATTACTCGCGATACACTCGAATATTTTCATTCGCTCAATATTAATCTAACAGAGATTTATGGTATGAGCGAGAGCACCGGACCTTCCACCACCAATATTCCTCAAGCCTTCAATTTGGGCACTGTCGGTCTGCCACTTTTGGGAACTCGTGTCGCCATCGGATCGACAGAAATTGATGATTTAAAGAATTGTGCCGCACCTTCCATTGGCGGTACATCGATACATGAAGAGGATATTGGAGGTGAAGTATGTATTTGGGGTCGTCATATATTTATGGGATATCTGAATTCTATTGAGAAAACGGAAGAAGCGACCACACCTGATGGTTTCCTCAAATCAGGTGATTTGGGTCGTTTCAACGATCATCAATTTCTTCAAATCACCGGAAGAATTAAAGGTTTTTTTTCCTTTTCATCATCTCTCTTTTTTTAATATCTCATTTAACAGAATTACTGATTACAGCCGGTGGTGAGAATGTGGCACCAGTTCCAATTGAAGAACGATTATTAATACGTCTTCCACATCTCATATCGAATTGTATGTTGATTGGTGATAAGCGACGATTTATTTCCGTTCTCATCACATTGAAATCGAAAATCGATACTGATAATCAGGTTCTTATTATTCTTATTAAATTAACAATTTTCCATAAATGAAGGAACCGTTGGATGATTTGAGTGGAGAAGCGATTAGTTATTTGAAGAATGAGAATTTAACTAATTTCACTTCCATTCAATCAGTCATCAATGCAAGTGGTATTGATGCGAAACGATTCGACACAATTATCATGAACGCTTTAAAAGAAGTGAATAAATTGGCGACGAGTCGAGCTTGTCACATTCAAAAATATGCGATTCTACCCCGAGACTTCTCCCTCCTCAACGGAGAATTGGGACCCACATTGAAAGTGAAGAGACGAGTCGTTACTCGACTTTATTCTCACATTATCAACCGTTTATACGATACGACTATGGTCGATTCAGCGACAAAACTATAAAAAACGTTTTAGTCAGAAAGAAATCTGTTTTTTATTTATATTCATTCTGATGCGAATCCATTTTAATTTAACGTTCCAAAAAAAAAATTTCAATTTTTTACGATTTTCTTCCCCGCAAAAAACTGAATTTCGCCTTTTTTGGTATTTTCTTAATAAAGTTCTTTCTTCCTCCCTCCTCTCATGCTTTTTCTTCTATGTGTTCGAGTTTGAGGAAAGTGAAATTGAAATTTCTTTTAATTTGTCTTTCTATTTGGTTTATTCTTCCATTTCGAACATGACACACGTATTTGTTCTACCTTCCGAGAAAGATTTAGTCTTCTGTGGAGAATTCTCTCGCACAATCGAAGATGAGAAAAGTCATTCGGAGAAAAGTGAAACTTACTCGAAATTACATGGTCAACGATCTCAGAATCCTTATGACCGATATTTCTATTGTTTGAAATTCTTCGCTGCGAAAGATTCCCCGATTGATAAGGACGAAATGCTTTATCATCAAAAGGAGGAGGAGGAGGTGGAAGAACCGGAAGCAGAAATGAGTTTCGATGATAATCCGACAGAAGAATCGATAATTAAATCGAAGACCGAATCTCAAATTAGTAAGAACAATTCAAATCTAGCTGAAACGACGACCAGTTACGGTACAAATGAAGAGTATTATGAGAATCGTGTGAGAGAGGAATTTGAAGGAACGGTAATGCCGAACAAGATGGTGCACAGTGACGTGAAAAAGAGAGTTTTTAAATGAATTCGTATAGAAATAAAGTGGGTCACATTTGAACAATTAAAATTTCTTATTTTTGTTGATTCTATGGAATCAGTTTGAATCGTTTAAACTAAATGAATGTACGTTAATCGGAAAGTAAAATTTTATCATAGTTAGATTTCTCCTTTAGTCTAATTAAATAGATATAGGTGTCTAGTCTTCACATTTCACCATCTTGAATAAAATGAAAAAATAAAAGATCAATTTATGGATAGAGTATTATTATTTTTATATGGATAATAGAATAGATTTCCTTTATAATTTATCTCGACGAGAATTTCCCTAATAAATAATAATACTAATAATTCCTTATATTGATCCCATCAACGATGCTGACAAATTGAAAAAATCAATCAGCGGACGTACCAAATCAAAAAACCAAAATTTTACTCCTGATCCACGGAGTAGTTTTATGATCGACCCGTCAGTTCAAGTTACGTCGACGACATTAATGGAGAGACTAGAAACTCTTGGTAAAGAGCATACTATCGGGTTGAATTGAATAACGGAAATCAACGACAAATTACAACACATATTCAATGCGGTCATTGAAATGAGGAACGAAATAACCGGATTAAAAAAACAGTTAGGAAATAACGAATGCGAACAAAGAGCTCTCGGTGTTAAGGTAAACGACTTGAATGCCGGATTGCCGTCACAATCTATCACTATCGAAAATGAAAACGAAGTTAAGATGGGTGTCAATAAATCTCCTTTCACAAGAGAAGAAAATCATCCAGGTCAAACGTTTGCAGAAGTGTTAAAGAACCGCGCTTCGAAATCCGGAAATGAAACGAATGTGAAAAGAGGAACTAAAAAACCTCTGTGCACCGGAACGAATAAAAACTCTTCGCTATGTGCTGTCATTCGGAAAAAGAAACCAGTCCTTCGGTCAATTATGGTTTCGAACCTCGCCTCCTCGACTACTATCGAAGTGTTTCAGGAATATCTCGGAAACTTTAAACTACCATACCATAAAGTATGGAGATTGAAGCATAAAAGGTATGACGACTCCAATTCAGTAGCTTGCACGTTTATCATTAGGTTCGACATCGAAGATAAAAACAAATTTATCAACCACTCTGTATGGCCGGAAGGTACATTTCTCGCCGAATTCTTCTTCTCCGCATCAACAAATCAATTCCTGTCAGAAAGATACGTTGAAGGTACGAAAAGAAATCTCGGTGATTTACCGATGGTTCGGTCGATAGAGACTTCGTCACCAAACCAAACATCCATCACACTTTCGAATGGGAAGAATGATTGCCACTTTTCCGATCTACCCGATCGGACCACTTCAATTCATCCCAACAACTCTCGTCGTCGCATCCAATATATCTCATTTAATATTCATGGTCCAACCAATCTTCGCTCTTCCATTTCTCTTCTTACGAACTACGACATTATTTTCTTTTAAGACACGTGGCTCGTCGGCACTAAACCTGTCTGACTCTCGTCGGCTGATCACTTCATCTATCATACCTCAGCTGATCCTCCCAATTCCGATAACGGAGCGGGTCGTCCATCTGGCGGTCTTTGTACATTTATCGCTAAAGATCTCGTTCCTCATTCTTTCACTCATATGTCAACCGACGTAGTTCATTTCATGATACAGGATATTCTCTGTTTTAACGTCTACTTCCATCCCAATGACCTCTCAATTTTCTACTCGACTCTTTCCGCTATCGAATCTCTTATGGAAAGAAGTAACTTACTTCTAACGAACAGAGGCGTTTCCATTAATTCATCCAAATGTTGTCTACTATCAAGCGGGCGATGATCTCTCTTGGCAATTCCTGTCCTCCACCATCTTTCTTGGGTCTAAGATTACGTTTACAGATTTTAAATAGTTTAGTTCTACCTCTTTACTCTCTGAAAACTATTTTTTCTTTTACCGAACGTTCTTTTTTGTCCATTGACCGCGCATATAATCGGTTGATAAGGAGACCAGTTTGCT
This sequence comes from Seison nebaliae, assembly GCA_023231475.1. Classification (NCBI taxonomy): domain Eukaryota; kingdom Metazoa; phylum Rotifera; class Pararotatoria; order Seisonacea; family Seisonidae; genus Seison; species Seison nebaliae. Next base: position 24,206 of record JALJEE010002398.1, on the reverse strand, counting down.
GTTTTCACAGACGCAATCGTTCTCTCCTTTTCGCAACAGTCGGTCTCCTTCCGCTATCTATTCTCTTCTCTCGTCGAGTCTTTAAACTTATTGACAAGATCACTGAATCGAACTTCCATATTACACAGATTCCGAACATAGACATCCTAAATAATCGTTCGGTGAGAAATCGCGTGAGATTCCAATTGAAGATTTAAGAGATTTTACTTTTTCCTATGATCACGCAATTTCTATGTCAATCGATATGGATTCTCTCGCTGAATTATACCGATTAATCAATATCGGCAATGATCAAACTTTTTTTTCACTTTTTTCTAATTTATCCCGACGGGAATTTAATTAGTAAATAATAATAATAATATATGAAACGAAATCATCTTTTTCATATTTATTTTCAATGTTTTCCAATTCTTTTTGAAGATTGGTCCTCCGAAAAGTATATGCTTTTCTTTCGCCAAGCGCTTCGTTTACCAGTTGTCGCACGTTCATGTTGATGTTCGATGAAAGTCCTTTAATTTTTCTTTTTCTCGAAATTTCTACGATATATTCCGTATCCGCTTTACATGAATGTTCCTTTCGTTTTTCCACAATATTCTATTCTTCATCGATTACGAAAATTGCTTTACACTTAACCTTTTTATTCGTTTGTTTCCTACATACCAATATTGTTGTCCCATTTTTATTGATTCGATGCACTCTCATTACTTGTTGTGCTTTCGTTACATAATATTTAACGATACCATCAGTTATTTCTACATCAGTTTCCATATCAGACATACTCTAGTGTTCTAGAATATATTTTTTTATGAACAGATAATGAAATTTGTATCCCACTTTCAATTGGTATCTTTTTCTCACTGGAAGTATATTGATTTGTACCTTTCGCTTGAGCTGCGTGAGTCCAAAGTTAAAAAGATATGTAAATTTTCTTATCCTTAATCGAAATGTAACACCATATTTTTGGCCTTTTTTGCAACATAGATTCATGTAGATATGTATTTCCTATTTGTAAATTAAACTCTTATTCAATCTAAATTACTCTTCAAATTAATGATTGACTTTTTTTTCTTACTTCAGTATATTTGAATTGTTTAAAGATTAAATGTGGTTCGGTGGTGTAGTGGTTATCACGTCTGCTTAACACGCAGAAGGTCGCGAGTTCAATTCTCGCTCGAACCTAAATTTTTTCTTCGTCAAATTTATAAGACAATAATTTCCGTATATCCATTTATACAGTTCAAAAGTTTTCGAATAAAATTCGATTTTATATAATTCAAAATTATATTTTTCATCATTTGATACTCTTTTTCAAACTCTTTCAACTTTCCTTTACCCGATTTTTTTAACATTCAGTTACCTTATTATAGCTTTATAGAAGTTTTACAAGTTTGTTAGTCATTATATGATGATATTTCGTCAAACATCTTACTTTGTCAATTGATATTATAATTTGAAAAATTCTCGATTTATCCAAATTTTAATCTCTTTCATTCCATTCTTATACAACTGACAACAACAAAATTGAAGCTGAAATTTCTTACTCATTTAATAATTTTTTACAAAATTTTTCGAAATGATTGGACTTGATGAATTGCCAATGAATGACTATGGGAAACAACATACACAATATCCGATGGTAACGGGAACATCCGTTATCGGTATGATTTATGATGGTGGTGTCATGATCTCAGCGGATACATTAGCTTCATATGGTAGTATGGCGAGATTCCGTTCAGTCGATCGAATATTTCGTGTCAATGATTCGACAATTGTCGCTGCTTCTGGTGACATTGCCGATATTGATCATTTAAAACATTTGATTGAACAGAAAGTGATGGAAGAAGATTGTTTAGATGACGGTCATCAAATGAAACCGCGAGCTCTCTTCTCTTGGTGTACTCGTTTATTATATCAAAGAAGATCGAAGTTCAATCCATTATGGGTGACATTGTTGATTGGTGGAATGCAAGATGATAAACCATTTTTAGGATATGTCGATAAAATCGGTATGGCACATGAATGTCCTCATATCGCTACTGGTATGGGATCATATCTCGGATTACCATTAATGAGGAATTTATCTGATATGTATGATCAGAATCATCTTCCAAGTGAGAATGAAGCGAAGAAATGTCTCGAACAATGTATGAAAGTTCTCTATTATCGAGATTGTCGTGCTCACAAAAGTTACATCACCGGAAATGTTAATTTGAAAAATAAGTCGACAATTTCGAAACCGGCCGATATCGAAGGCAACTGGAAATTAGCCGATATGATTCACGGTTATGAATAAAAATTCTAATTCGAAGAACATTTCCAAAAAGAAATTTAATATTATTGAGAAAATAAATAAATTAAATTTTTTTCTTATCACAATTTTCAAAAAAAACAATTTTTGAATTTAATAAAAATTTTTTATTTTGATTTATCTTCTAAACCCGAACAACCTAATTCGGTCAACCAATTATTGAAATTATTAGAAGATAATTTATTTCTTAATTTGTCGATTTGTTCCTCGGTTGAATTTTTCGGTATAAATATTATCGAACAACCACCGCCACCAGCACCAGTCAATTTAAATCCATTGAAGTTACACGATTCAGCAATCTCTTTCACTTCCTTCAACTTCTGGTGACCCACACCAATCTTATTCAATAAATCGTTATTCAACGAGAATAGTAACTAGAAATGAGAAAAAATAATTTTAAAAAAAACTAAAAATTTTTTACTGATAATTCTTCTTCATCGATATTCTCTTTCATTTCGATCATTTCACTAATTCTCTCCGTAATCCTCCCAATCAAATCAACAAACATTGGAATTGTTTTAGGGAACTTTTTTTTTCGAAAAAAATTAAAAAAAAAACAATTTCCGAAAGAAAAAAACTTTATCATAATTCTTCCGTACTTTACTCACGAGATCTTTTGTTGATCGATTAATTTTCGTATCAACTAAAAGTATTTTCGGATGTTCTTCCATCTTCAATTTCTTATGTTCTCTTCCTTCAAATCTTATCAGATTGCCATAACAAATAATCGTATTATCAACTCCTGAAGGATCGCCATGAATATGTTTCTCTCCTTCAAACGCCCATCGATTGATATCTTCTATTCCAAACAATTTATTTTCATCCTCTACCCTCAGCAATCGATGGAAGAGTGCCGAGAGACAGACATTGAAAGCAGCACTCGATCCCAAACCCGAACCAGTCGGAAATTCGTTATTGATCGTAACTTTTAAACATTTCAAATTTTCCAAATTTTTTAAGCTAAAAAATTTTTTTTAATTTTTTCAATTTTTTCTCAACAAACATAAAAGAACTTTTTATAATAAATCTGTACAAATAAGAAGAAGAACGTCGTTATGGAACTTTCATGGAACATTAAAGATTCCGAAGATTGTTCTCCTCTTCCCCCTAATTCGATCGCACATAATTTTTCATAAAATTTCGAGTTCTCCTCATCGACTAATTGCAAAATAAAAGTTTGGACAATTCTATATTCAAATTAACATGTTGCTAAAATTCCTTTTAGTTTATCAAACGGCCAACAACCATGAACTCCGATATTTGAAAAAGATAATTCGAAATTTGTTTCTTTTTCTTCTTTTATTGTTGCATATAAATTTAAATATAAATTGATAGTTGAAGCAATTGCCGCCTGAACCGATAAAATTATTTAGAAATCGAAAGAAACGTCGAAACTTTTCCATAAACTGCGCTATGTTCCCCACTGATGATAATTTTCCCTGGTGCTCTAAAATGGAATGACATGATTTTCAATGATATGGCTCCACTAATCATTCATCAGCCTAATTTATAAATGAAGAACCCTCCTAACAATTGTCACACAATTTGTTTTTATTATTAGGAACTTTTTTCAAAAATCAAAAAGTGTTCATGATATAAAATCAGAAGATGAAATTGATGACAAAAATTTTTAAATTTCCACCTTTTTCCTGAAGAAACCAAACAAATTATTTATTGAATTTTTGAAAATGAAGAAATTTTTATTTGAAAAAATTTATTGAAATTTTTCAAGACTTTTATAAAAATTAGCATTATCAATTTTATCAGTTTCGTAAACTTTATTATTAATCTCTTTTAATGCGCTTTCTAATTTTTCCATTTCTTCCAATTTCGTGGGAGGAAGAGAAGTAGAATATTCTTTTATTTCTCTCAATTGTTCTCTCAATTTTTCTACTTCTCCATCGAATTCATTCGGAGCATTTTTTAATCTGTTTTTCATTTTGATAATTGTTTAGAATAAAATAAAATTAACGATGAAAGAATTGCGATAAGAGATTGCATGATATTTGTGGGTTTATCCTCTTCGATTTTCTTTATCTCTTCTTTCGCCAAGAGAAGACTCGTATCGATGATTGGTTTCCTTTCTACCATAGTCAACTTTAAAAAAACTTTCTTGTAAAAAAGAAAATCATTTCATTTAATATAATTATTAATAATTTAACAATTAACAATTGAAATTAAAGAGAATTTATTCAAAATGATTTATCGTTCCACAGACATAACAGGAAATGGATTTTTGTAAAGAATTCTCTCCTACTTCCAAAATACATTCACATCGTTCACAACACAATTCTAAATTGTCAGTAATTTGAACGTTGTGTGATTTGATCTTATTTGAGACGTGTAATTGAACTCGAAGTTTTTTCCTTTTACTATCGAATTCTTTTCGTTTCGTTTCGTCCGTTAAAACATTATAAGAATATCGAAGTAATTGACAGTCGATGGGTAAAATTTGATATTTCTTTTCTTCACATAAATCACAGAAAGTTAATGGGAAATTAGTGAAATTATTCAATTTCTTATCCGGATGATATTTCAATAATTGACTTTTGAATGATTTCTTCAATAATCTCTCATCTCTTTCATCATCCTTCAAATTCAATACACAATAAAAACAACAATTCTCAAACTTCTCAATCATTCCTCTTTATCTTTAATAGCTGAAAATTTAAAACTAAAAAATTCTCACTCATTTCCAATTGGGACGTTAATAATTAATTAATTTACAGAATAAATTCATTAGAATTAGAAGCTCGATAAAAACGAACTGATTCACTTTATAGAAATTCTTTCCTTTCAACTCGAACATTGTACGAAATGGTTAAAATTTTTCTTTTCAAAAATTTCCATCAAAAATTAATTATAAATAATTTTAGGGACAAGGTCCATCGCTCAGTCGTCGCTTAGATAAAGTGCATTTTATTTCTTATAATTTCTTTTATCGTTTTTGTGTCAGAGTAAAAAGAAGAAATATGAACCACCAATTCCAACGCGAATTGGAAAGAAGAAGAAACGAACAAAAGGAACTGACGCCTCCAACAAATTGCCCCAAGTTTTTTTTTGAATTTATAAAAAAATTTTTTCTTTTTACAATTTTTCAGGTTCTACCATATACTCGATGTCGATTGAAATTATTGAGATATGATCGAATCAAAGATTGGTTGTTATTGGAACGTGAATATATCGAGAATTTAGAACGACTACGACCAGAACGTGAAGAGAAACATGAAGAGGAAGAGAGTAAAGTGAATGAATTGAGAGGATCGCCAATGTCGGTTGGGAATCTGGAGGAGATTATTGATGATACTCATGCTATTGTCAGTACGAGTGTAGGATCAGAACATTACGTGTCAATGTTAAGTTTCGTAGATAAAGATCAATTAGAACCAGGATGTACGGTTTTGTTGAATCATAAAGTTTTCAATTTATTTTAGAATTATTTAACAGTATTATTTATTTTTAGATGCATGCTGTTGTTGGAGTATTAGCTGATGATATCGATCCAATGGTGACGGTAATGAAATTAGAGAAAGCACCAACAGAAACATATGCCGATATTGGAGGTCTTGATCAACAAATTCAAGAGATAAAAGAATCAGTCGAATTACCATTAACTCATCCGGAATATTATGAAGAAATGGGAATTAAACCTCCTAAAGGTGTCATCTTATATGGAGCACCAGGTACAGGAAAAACATTGTTAGCAAAAGCCGTCGCCAATCAGACGTCCGCAACCTTCTTACGGGTAGTCGGTTCGGAACTCATTCAGAAATATATCGGTGATGGACCGAAAATGGTGAGAGAACTTTTTCGTGTAGCTGAAGAACATTCTCCATCCATCGTATTCATCGATGAGATAGACGCGGTTGGAACGAAACGTTATGAATCGAATTCAGGTGGAGAAAGAGAAATTCAGAGAACTATGTTAGAATTATTGAATCAATTAGACGGTTTCGATTCTCGTGGTGATGTAAAAGTGATAATGGCAACGAATCGTATCGAATCGTTAGATCCCGCTCTCATTCGACCTGGACGTATTGATAGGAAAATTGAATTTCCTCTACCTGATGAGAAGAACAAAAAGAAAATTTTTCAAGTTTCCCATTTTCCTTCTACTTAATAAGTAAATAATAGAAAAATAATTTAGATTCATACTAATCGAATGACTTTAGCTGATGATGTTGTTCTTGATGAATTGATAGTAACGAAAGATGATTTATCTGGTGCTGATATCAAAGTTTAATTCTTTATTATTAATTTTTATTATTTATTTTATTATTAACTTTTGTTATTTATTTTATTATTAATTTTTATTATTTAATTTATTATTTATTTTTATTATTTATTTTTATTATTTATTTTATTATTAACTTTTATTATTTATTTTATTATTAATTTATTATTTATTTTTATTATTAATTTATTATTCATTTTATTATTAATTTTTATTATTTATTTTAATATTAATTTTATTATTTATTTTTTAAAGGCAATTTGTACGGAAGCTGGTTTATTGGCCTTACGTGAACGGCGAATGAAAGTAAAATTTGAAGATTTTAAGAAAGCTAAGGATACCGTTCTTTACAGAAAGACGGAAGGAACACCAGAAGGATTATATTTATAATAGAAAAAAATTATAAGAAATTTTAAATTTTAATTATCGAAATAAATATAATCTTTTAACTGTTTCTAATTATTTACAAATAACTAATTCCTAAATTAGAACTAAATTCCGTTATTTAATTTCACGATCATTATGTGATTTGAGAATGAGAAAAAATTTCCAAATTTCATTCATAAATTTCATAGAAAAGTATTTCCATTTAAATGTAATTTAACTAACAATGATTAATGAAGTTTTTATTCAGAATGAAAGTGAAACGAATGAGAAATGAATTAGATGTAACAATGAATAACTGAAAGGACAATTGTCAAAAATTCTTCTCAAAACTTCCCACCGAACGGATCAATTTAAAAACGATTTTAAACAATTTTATAAGAATTATAATAATAATAATAAAGTTCAATTGTTTTGATTATTTCCCTAGTGTATTTCCCCGAACTTACAACACTTCGTTGATATTCTTCGGCATTTGGACAATTGATGTGGAATAATGATTTTGTAGATCGGTCAATTCTTGTTTCTCTTCTTCAGTAATGAAATTGATGGCTGTTCCTTTTCGTCCGAATCGACCACTTCTACCAATACGATGAATGTATGTCTCTCGATTTTTGGGTAGATCATAATTAATGACCAACGTAACTTGTTGGACATCGATACCTCGAGAGAGAACATCTGTAGTAATAAGAATTCGAGATGATCCCGAACGGAATTGATTCATAATCTGTTCACGTTGTTGTTGTGTCATTTCACCATGTAATGATGAGACGGTATGTTGTTGTGCTAATAATTCGTTAGCAACATATGTCACTTTACGACGCGAATTGCAAAAGATGACACATTGACTAACTTTCAATGATTTGTAGATATCGAATAGAACTTCCAATTTAAATTCTTCTTTACTCACATTAATATAATATTGACGAATACCTTCCAATGTCAATTGTTCTTTCTTCACCATAATCTTGACCGGTGTCTGCATAAATTGATTAGTCACTTCCATCACTTGTTCTGGCATTGTTGCCGAGATCAAAATCGTCTGTAACGATTTTGGTAGAGTAGCGAAAATTTGCATAATCTGTTCCAAGAAACCTCGTTTCAACATCTCGTCCGCTTCGTCCATGACTAACATGTGAATTTTGGATGTGGTCAAATGTCGACGTTGGATCATGTCGAACACTCGTCCTGGTGTCCCAACGATAATTTGAGCAGATTGACATTTTTGTGCATCGTCCGAAATATCTGTTCCTCCAATACACAAATGATAAGTCAAATTCAAATGACGACCGAGAGCGGCCATTACTCGACTATTCTGATCGGCCAATTCTCGAGTTGGTGCCAAAACCAAAGCTTGTGGCTGTTTAATTTCTTCTTTTACTCGTTGGAGAATTGCGATGCAAAATGTCGCCGTTTTTCCAGTTCCTGATTGCGCTTGTGCAATAACATCAACTCCACGAATACATGGCATAATGGCACGAGCTTGAATGACCGATGGTTTCTCGAAACCATATCCGTACACTCCACGTGTCAAATCTTCCTTCAAATTCATGTCTTTAAAATCTTCGACAACATCATTTTGATCATTTTCTACATTTACTTCCAGATCATTCATATTATGAATTATTCAAAATGAAACTATTAAAAATTAGGAAAATCGTTTAATCTTTTCAAACAAATAAATATTAATTGATGAGTCATTAATGGAATTAATAGAGAAATGGAATTTAAGATAAAGGATTAATGAAAGAATAATAAAATTTAAAATTTCTCCACTCACGATGCATAGGTAAATGGAAGTAATTAGATTTATTATAGACGCATGTCCACACACACACACACACACACACACACATAGACAAATCGACCATTACTTGCGCATCACATTCTCATATAGATGGAAATGAACAATAAGCGAAGAATGTGTAAAAAAAAATTTAATAACTACAGTTCACATGTGGTCAATGTCTGAATTTGAAAATTAGATTAACAATTTTTATTTTCTTCAAATTCCTGAAAAGTCAAATTCAAATGTTAAGCTTTAAATTACATTACATCAATTTAAAAAATTCCATTAATCATCAACTATAGAACAGTAGGTAATTATAACAATTTATTATAATTAATGATTAATTTTCATATATTTTATTAAAATAAATTTTTTTCAATGTTTCAATCTTAAATTGAAAATTGAATAATAATTGTTCGAATTCTTCAACTTTCATTGGTATGTTCGAGACTGATTATGTGGACGATGCCATGACCTCTCGTTGTTTGTTGTACGAGATCGTTGATTTTCTTAAAGTTTCCCGGAGAAACAATTCCTGAAATTGACATTTGTTGATCGTCAACTTTCACATCGTTCACTAATTGCATTAAAATGGTCACTTGATTTTTTATTTGTTTACCTTCTTTCACTGGCATCTGCACATCAATTTTCATGGAAACTCGATCAATTGAGATGATGTCCGAATCCATCAAACGTTTAATCACATGTAATGCCTGTTTTTTCGTCGATTGGGAAAGAGAAGGACCAAATTGTAAAGTTTTCATCGCCTTCTCGATCATACTGGCGGTATGAGGACGTTTAGTTTCCGGATCGATACATTTACTCGCCACAATCATCGCAATCTCTTTAAAAGCATTCTCCTCTTGAGTATGACGTTCTTTGTCACTCACTTGCAACGTACCATTCTTCAAAATCTCTTTCAATATCTTCTCCTCGTCATTCGATTTGTAACATTTGACGATATCGTCCTTTTTCGCCAATTGGCCTTTGGAAACGTTGATGAATATCTGGTGAGATTGAAGTACCTCATCCAGATCTCTCTCGATGCCCGATCGCCACGAAAGCACTTTGTTCTTGTAACATGCTATCTCAAATCTTTTTCCTCCTTTCTTTTGCTTTACAGTTGCAACGTTAGTTAATCTAATTTGGTTGATCGGAGTAAATATTTTTCCCATAAAATTCTAACAGAGAATAAACAAAAATGAAAATTGAATTTAAATTTTTATTGAAATAAATTCTTTTTATATTAAATCTCTTCCTCAATTCACACCGTCCTTTATGACATTACGTCATAAATTGTCTAAAGTTCTTTTGAATCTTAAACAATTCAAAACATTCTCTCATATTTATATGGGAAATGTCGTTTAAGTGAACAATTTACACAACTTTCTATAAAGAATCCATTTAAACTACTTATAAAGTAAAACTAATTTATTCTCAATTTAAAATTTTAGTTTAATCTATTTCTTCAAATGTTTCATGTGGGAAAAGGAAATATATCGAGAAAAGGAATTTTTTTGAAAAAATTTTTTAATTTCAAAAAATTAAATTTTTAGTCTAATAATTTTAAAATATTCTTAAAATCATATTTGATGAAATGTTGAAGTTATTCGCCAATATTAACTTGTCTGCACATATTAAACCAAAACTGTTGAATAATATTCATACAACGGCAATTTTGAAGTTAAACGGAAATTATCTGATTCTCTAACAATTCATGTTTAGTGGTGAACCTTTGAAGAAAAAGAAGAGAGTAGATCCAGCAATCGTTCGACAACGGTTTAATATGAAGATCAATATTTTAACTTATTTCTTTTTGGTAGTGAAGAAAGAAAAAGAGTTCGAATTGAACGATCTATTCGACGATTGGAGAAATTTGGAAGGAAACTGAAACCAGTTGAAGAATTGGAACATGATAGAACAATCCTTAAATCTTTCAAGTTCCTTCTTAAATCACCTAAATGCAGTTTCATCATTTACAAATTGTTAGAGAAAGAAAACGTGAAGTTGAAGAGAATAAAGAGAAAGAATTCTCTCGTTTTCGTTTAAGGAAAGAATGGGCAATACATCAACAGAATGTAGCGATTAATGAATGGAAAATTATATCGAATATAAGAAATGAACAAGAAAAGGCTCTGAATAAACTAAAAGAATTATCTCCTCAATTCTATGAATTAGCAATAAAGGTACTTAATTTTTATTAATCCTTCGTTTATTAATCTATTTTTAGGTGGATGACTCAAATTTAGAAGGCTTAAAATTGGACGGTCCCGTTCATCGGCTAATTAAACAGAATTACATTCCACCAGAAGGAAATTATAATGATAAAACTCGATTATATAATGAACAAGTGTTCACTTCAGATGTGGGGAAGAAATTGGCTGAGAAGAAAAATAAAAAGAAATAAAACTTTTTATATTTTAATTTAAAAATTTGCGAAAAAATCTTTGTAATTAATTTGTAATTGTTGAAAAGAATTAAAGCTTAAAGTTTGAATTTGAAAATTTAAAGTTGTTGGATGAAAAAAAAGAATGATGGTTCGATGTTGAGATGGAGGGAAGAGAGCCAATAAAACGATTTTACCATATTTGCTGTATTCGAAATAAACAATTTATGTACGACGTTCTTTTCTTTTAAATGATTGAGATCCATGTTACATGTTATACGTGAAGCGATTGAAATTCCTTTTTTCTCTTCTATTATTTTAATAAATATGTCTTTTTTATGTTGAATAAATATGAATTGTGTTAGAAATAAATTTGTGGAATTGTATAAATTATTCACATGTACATTTAATTTTAAATTATTTTTTAAACTCATCAGAAGTATCTTTCTTTCATTAAAAATTAGTTCGTAAAAGATATGAAGAGGACTGGACAGAATATGGAGAATAATGAGATTGAAAGGACAAAAATGAGAATAGGAGATGAGGATCATTCAATAGGACGTATGAGTCATCCGTTTGATAGAGATGTCAGTCAATTAGAAGGAACGAGACCTTCCACTGTTCTCTTATTTACTGTTCGAAATGCGACTTATAATATCGATTGTGATATCATCAAACAAATAACGACTCCTCGTGCAAAAGTGTTGCGCATCGTAATTTTACGTCATGAGGAAGTTCATGCTCTAGTTGAATTTGAGAGTGAGGAGACGTCAACGAAAATTATGGGAGAATTGAACGGTGCCGATATTTATTCCGGTTGTTGTACTTTATACATTCGATATTGTTCGGTTAGTTTCTGGCGAATACCAATTTTTACTAATTTCCATCTAGTTAACGACATTATCAGTGAATTTGACTAATCCCGATCATTGGGAATTGTACGAGGCACCGAAAGTGAGAGATGGTTAGAAATCTTTAAATTTTTAGATTATTTCCTCTTCCCTCCGCATCATTGGTATGTGATGGGTTTAATAAGATTGAATATAGAGTGCACGAAACATGTATTGAAAATGATAAATGATGAGGATAAAAAGCGGATAAAAGAGAGATAATGAACGTTTAAAAGATGAATGATATATCGATGAATTAAATTTTGATTGATCATATGATATGTTGTGGATAAAAATGATAAAACGATTAACTTTCATGAATCTAATGAATGAGACAATATGATGGAAATGAATATATATATGAAGAAGTGAAGACAATTGATCTCAATGATTCCTAATATGAAATATACAAAAAGGAATAATCGAAAAATGCTCAAATGTTAAATAAATGTGTTGAAATGTTTAAGATTCACATATAATATTAAATCATCGTCTCATTAATATGAACATATCATCTTAAATGATCATTAATTTAATAAAAAAAAACACACACACACACACACATGAATATTCCATAACAATAACGACAATAATGAGTGACTGAATAGTAAAATATTTATCTTTCCATATCATCACCAGGTTACTTCACTTAAAATTTTCCTTTTTTACTCTCATACTTGCCATTCAATTCAACCGATTGTTCTATTCAACTTTTTATTTTCTTTCGTTTTTCTTAAATTATTCCTCAACTTATTTCTAGTGAATAAATGAAAACATTTTTTACCACTTCATTAGATGATGTGACTGATAAAATTACTAATTTTTCTCTATTTTTTTCTTTCAGGATCTTTAAAAAGTCAATATCAGTCTATAAATAAATCTGATCAATGCCAGTCAATAAATAAATTTGATCAATATCACTCACTAATTATCTCATGTTCATATATCAATTTGATGGAGGAAGAAGGAATTATTTTGATTGAAGAAGATTTTTAAGAAATGATTTCCTTCAAAAATTTATTGGTATAGAAAAATTTAAATTATTTTCTTTTTTTCTTTCTAATAGGAAATTCCGATTATTCCAACAATCATAATAATCATCATGTTGAGGAAAGTTAATAATATTTATTTAAATATTTTTTTCTTTTAATTTCTCATCTTATTATCAAAGCTACTTATCATGTGCATAATAATAACAACAATAATAATAATAATAATAATAATAATAATAATAATAGCAACAACAATCATTATCATCGTCCAGAAAGACATATTGGAAAAGATTCGGGAAATCATCGAAATTTCCGACGTGAGGATCGTTCCGGATTTTATATGAATAGTTATAATAGTCAAAATGAACGTTTCAATGATCGTATTGGAAGACGTGGTAGTCGTCGTGGTGATAAGATCGATATCAATGCCATTATACCTCCAGTTGAAGTTCGACGTCGAAATGATCCATTTTATAAAGACTTCCTCCGAATTGATCACGTTGCTAATTCGCATAGTCCAAATTCTCATTATTCGTCGACAAGAGACAATTATCGAAGTGCCGCTCCATTGCAAAATGAACCATATCCTGGTGGATTTAACCAGACGATGCCTCATGCAATTCTCATGGTTTATGGTCTCGAATCCAGCATGTGGACATGTGACGGTTTATATAATTTCCTCTGTATGTATGGAGATATTTTGAAAGTTTATTTATATTTTTTCTCCAATTTAATTTTCAAATTTATTTTCAAATTTATTTTCAAATTTATTTCGTAGATAAAATTTTTAACGACAAAGAAAGGAACTGCTATGATCGAAGTTCAAAATCGGAATGTTGTCGATCGAATTATTGAATTATGTTATGAATTGGAGATATTTGGTGATAGAATTCAATTCGCAACATCAAGACAAGAATCTTTCCAGGATTTTCCATCATCCGCCAAATTAGAGAATGGAACTCCAGTATATAAAGATTATTGTTCGTCCAGATTACATCGATATGCCAATGCACAAGTTGCCGCAAAGAATCGACCGGTACGACCAACATTCACTTTACATTATTTCAACGTTCCACCAGATCTAACTGAAACTGATGTCTATGATGTTAATATTTTAATTTTCAATTTCATCTCTAAAATTCTCGTTCAGATATTCAAAAAAGTAAAAGCACCACGTCCAACCAAAGTGAGAACTTTCCCAAAAAAATGTTAGGAGAATATTATGAAAATCATCTTAATTTTAATTGTTTCCAGCTGAACGGTCTGGTAACGGTCTTATCGAATTCCAATCCGTAACAACATGTATCGAAGGCGTCATATTAGTCCAACATAATCCGATATCAACAAAAAGTTTAAATTAAATTCATCAACAATATTTTCAAAAATTTCTAATATTTCAGGTACAAAATTTCCATATTCGATGAAACTCTGTTTTTCGACAACACCAATCATTCCCGAAGAACAAACCGGCTATAAAGCAGATATGATAGAGAGTTCGGGTGATTCGGATGATCGGAGAAATGGTAGTCGTAATAGTAGTAAAAGAGAATATAAATAAATTTAGTTTTTCCTCTTGAAAATCTTTCATATTTCTTTCCTGTCCTGTAACATAAATTGGAATTAACATAAATTAAAGAAGAATTATTTACACTTACTTAATTCTTTCTCTTATTTCTTTCAGAAATTTCTTACGAATAAAATTAAATGTTTTTCAATAATGTTTCCTTTAACAATTAACGTAGAAGATTTTCAGAGAAATTTTTTTCAAAATATCCTTATAAAATTTTCCTTAAATTTCTCAAATGTTAAAGAATTGGAAGTTGCACATATTCTACCATTTGAGATAAAATAAACGGAATATTAACGAATAGTATGAGGAGTTGTGTGATTTGTGTTGACTTGGAAATATTGGTTGATGGAGATGTTCCAATCAACGGTATTTAGGTCAGTAGAGCAATAATTGATCGATGGGAAGGTTAGCCAACATAAGAATCTGTCAATTAATATCTATTAGAACAAGAAATCATATGGAATCCTTCTTCGTCTCATGTTATAAGTTATATTTGTGTATCGATTAGTCCATCATTCTCATATCATTTACAAATCATTAATTTGAAAGAATCATCATTCGAATATTTTCTTTTCGGATTTCGGATCAAAATCTTCATGTATCCTTTCATTTACCTTATTTTCTTACTCTTCCAACACACAAATCAAGTTAAGTTAATTAACAATCTCTTATCACAAACTCGTTATTTGACGGAATTGTATGAAAATATCGATCGATCATTAACAGATTATGAGACTCGTTCAAACTTCTTCAATTTGACAACGTCTGTCGATCACACATGTTTTTCTTTTGGGAAAGCAATCAATGAAAATGTGACAACTTATCGAATTATCGATAATCAAACAAATTATTATGTTGAAAATATGGAACTGAACAAAAAGAAATTGATATTGAATCGAAATGAATATCTCTTAATTTTTCCACGAATTCAATTGAATAAATCAATTTCAGAATGTGATTCTATGAATATTTCTCATGAGAATATTACCAGTTACTATGGCAACCGGAGAGTGTTAATAACAAATTTCACAACATTCATCTTCTTAAACCATTCAACAAATATCACAACAGACAATTTCAATTCAATTGATCAATTTGAAAATTACGAAATTAATTTCATAATTAATGGAACAAATGAGCGAGTAAATGAATCGTTGTTGATGAGAATCGAAAATATAAATCAGGAAACGGAGAAAACGATAAATTATCAGATAAGAAATCAATCAACAATTCTCAAATTATCAACATTATTTCCATCATTCCATTTCACAGTTCTTGGAAAGAATGATGTGGGAAATATGTCAAATGATTATCTGGAAATTTCCATAAAGAAATTGAGAAAGAAGAAATTGAAGGATCAATTTCTTGTTGGAATGGCGACGAAAAATTTTTTTAATAATTATAATTTATTTCTCTCATTTGGATTAATAAGATATTTTACTTAAAAATACAATTGAAAACTATATTTCACTATGAAAAATGAATAAATCGACGACGTGTGTGTTTCATAGAATAATTATAAAGAATAAATTATTTCGAGTAAATTATCTGTCGGATGATGATTATAATAACAGAAATTTTTTTCCAATGAAAAAAATGATTATCTTTTGGAGACAAATCTAATTGTGGTAGGAGAAAGAATAAAATCATAAAAATGTTTATACGTATAACGGAAAAATAAAACGATATCTGTATTCTCTCATTTCCATTACAAAACGGGAAAAAAATGTTTTGACAGAAATGAGATTAACGAAAAAAAATATTACAAATCATTTCCATTGATGTCCTGTCCTAATTTCCCAATCACGAACATAACGTAGGAAATAAGTTGACACACCAGAAAGAATGAACATTGTCGCTGCGAAATAAAATGAATAATGATAGGAATCTAAAGAGAATGATTATTTGAAAGAATTAATTTAATAATTAAACTAAAAGAGTAACTTGAAGAATCACGAAGATATCCGGCTAACGGCGTTCCAGCCATTGAGCTAATACCAAAAAAGAGTATCATAACACCAAATGCTTTACCAGCCGCTTCCTTTCCCATCATTTCGAACAACAACACTGAACGTAAACAAAGGAATGCACCTTCAAAAATTAAAAATTAAAAAATTTTGAAATTATTAAAAAAAAAAAATTTAACCGATGCAAATTCCAAATAACCATGAATAGACCGATAACATCCAGAATGAGGTTAGGTGTGGTACAGCGAACGTGATTAGTCCACCGAAAGTAATAGCGATATTGTTAATTTTTAGAGTATCGAATTTGACGGCAACTAATCCAGTAAACAATCGTCCAACGGTATTGGAAATTCCGAGATATGATGTCAATAACCAGGAACGATCGGATGGGACACCGAGCTCCTCACCTACTTGTGCGATATAAACCCAAGGAACGAATAAAGCTTATAATTTAAAATAAAATAGAAATGAAGTGAATGAGAGAATGGAACCTAATAAACTGAATGCACCACTCAAATTGATTAGATTGAAAGTGTAAGAACGAAATAAACGTAATTCAAAAATATCTAAAAATATTTTCTCTAATTCTTCACGTCTCGTTCGTTTCCTTCTTTTTCGCCGTTTCTTCAATTGTTTTATCGAATCCATCTCCTCCAATTCTTTCACGTCTGGTACCGATTCTTCGATAATTGCCAAATTATTCGCATTATTCAACGAATGCTCATGATGATGATGATAATGATGATGGTGATGATGACGGTTATGTAACATATCATCTGTAATAGGAATTGATGCTAATGATCCGATGAAACTGCGAGGTACTTTCTCTATTGGAATATCGCCAATTACTTCGTCATTAATTTCATCATCTCGTTCTCGGATGTTGTGGAGACTTCGAGTAATTTGATGATTATTTGAAAAATTAGTTGCAAATAATGCCGGTCCGTCTTCGTGAATGGTTCGTCGACGATGTCGTTTAGGAATTCTCATGACATTCTCTTCTTCAGTTTTCTGATGTTTCTCTTTCAACAACTTCTCATATTGGTCAGGATGGATTGCCTCAGATGCTAAAGAAAAGAAAAGAGAAAATGAGTGAAAATATAAAAGGAAATGAGAGACGGAAAATTGGAGTTAGATGGAAGAATTGTGATGAAAGAAGAACATACCAGACACTAAATTATTATTATAATTTAATATCATTCCATTCATACTATTATTCGTCACCAATCGTTCTCTCTTATACTTGTACATGAGATACAATTGAATACCTAAATCTAAATATGGAAATTCCCAATAACAATCAGAAATAAATAAATTTAAAAAATAAAAATCTACTAATTTACAAACATTCTCTAATCATCAAATCAATTAAAAATTATTAAATTATGAATTAAAAAAAAAGATATTATGATGGAAATTAGAAATCAGGAAAAGATGGTAGAAATGATGGAAAATAATACGAACTATTTTTTCGAATTCTTTCGATTCCTAATTCTTCTTCTTTATCATTTATCATTGCTCGTCCTTCTTCTATCTCTGGATTATTTTCCTTCTTCTTACAACAAGCTGAACGGAATTCATCTGGTTCCGCTTTGCGCACATCTCTAAAAAACGCTCCGAACATTGTAATATTCACTAAAAATTAAAAAAAAAATTAATAGAAAAATATATATTAGAAAATTAAACATATTATTCCCGCAATGAATAATAGAGCTCCACGCCATTTATAATTGTGCATCAACCAATTGATAACAGGCGGTGCCACAAACATTCCCAGACCGGAACCAGACATCGTTATACCTGTCGCTAATGATCGTTTCTTATCAAACCATTGTCCCACGATCATTATGGAACAAAGGAAAGCCAATCCAAATCCGATGCCACCAATTATACCGAAATAAATCAATAATTCTGTATAACTTCCTGCGAAGAAAGCGAGAACAAATGCCACCGTCGTAATGATACCGCCCATCATCGTTGTGAATCGAGGACCATATCGATGCATGAGAAAATTAGAGATCGGTCCAACAATCAAATAGAAGGCACTTAACGTCGAACCGATGAGAGCGGTCTTACTTCTGGTGATGTTGAATTCTTTCATGAAATGGGGAAGGAATGAACCGAATCCGAATGTAACTCCATCGATAATGAGACCGACGAAAAATGCAGCAAATGTCACCATCCATCCACAACCACCATCTGGTATATCCCATCCTTCGTCTGATTCCCCATCACTAAATTCATCATCATTCAAACATTCTTGAGATGATTGATCACCTGGAAAAATTAGTTGAAATAAAATTCGGATAAATTTTAAAATTAGATAAATGAATAAAAAGTATTATATTAATTTAGAAGAATGAGAATAAGAAGAACCTCTTTTCCACTTTAACTGACATTTCTTCTCTGAATTTTTCATATCAATCGATCATATTATTTATAAAAATTCCAACGAATATCAACTTCTTTATCGATCTACGAAATTTGATAAAACAAGATAAAACGATTGAATTCCAATCAACTTAAGTCTGTGAACGGAAAATAAAAATGATTGTCAAAAATGGAAATAATGGAAAAATAATTACGGAATCATATCGTTCAATATATGAGAAAGAGAGGAATTTCATAGGAATTGGAGATGGAAATGAAAAAGAATAAATGAATAATTTAATTCAACAATTCGACATCTCTCATACAAATGGTTATCATCTCTCATCCATTACATGAATTAGAAAGTTTGTCTTTCATCAGTCCTTTTGTCCTTCTTTCTTTCATTGTAGTTTATAAACATAATCTTGTTCGATCGACTTCGACCGTTCGTTCATCATCATTAAAAAAAAAAGGAAATTTATCCTTCATCATATTCAATTTCTCTCACATACTCTTTACGTCTCTCTCTCTCTCTCTCTCTAGCGCGCTCAACTCTTTCTTGAATATGAATTAGAGAATAGAAAAAATTATTGAAATGATAAACTTTCGACGAAATAAATCACTTGTCAATCTACGTCCATCATCTTAGCAT
Source organism: Seison nebaliae (assembly GCA_023231475.1). Lineage (NCBI taxonomy): Eukaryota > Metazoa > Rotifera > Pararotatoria > Seisonacea > Seisonidae > Seison > Seison nebaliae. Next base: position 4,664 of record JALJEE010002398.1, on the reverse strand, counting down.
GATCATATTTCTCTTTGAATTTCATCGATTTCTTTCTCCAATTGAGTGTGATGATTGTTGAGGAATTAGTAAAAATAAATATGATGATTGATCGTTTGATTTTTTTTCAAAGAATAAAATTGAATAATCTCACCAATGTCATTTTCTAAACAATTCGATTTCTCTAATAACATGGCTAATTCCATGAAAATGTTTCCACCTTCTTTCGCTGATTCATGCGTGTCTTTTATATGAATGTTAATCACGTGACAACATTTTCCCTCTTCGATTGCATTCGATTCAATCGACTTTAATTTATTCACGAGGAAATCATGTACAGCTACAAAAATACGGTTCTCCACCGTAAATAATACATCGAAATTGAAATGACGAATCTCTTGAAACTTCTCGGGATAATCCTTTAATAAACGATTCCGATGTAACATGTCAAGTAAACCATTCGAACGATAATATGTCCCGTTTTTCTCCTCCAAATCCTTATACATTTCGTCATAAGTCGTACCGAACGAATAGAGATTAGGACGATCGACCGACATTCCGGGAAGTTTCACTTTCTCACCAACTCCATAACTGTGCACATGAAAATGTTTCTGTTTCAATCGTCTATGGATCTCCGTACTCCGATTCTGATTACTAGAACAGATAACTCCGTATTTGTACTTGGACATGATGAAAATACAAGTTGCAGACACACCTCCGCAATATTCCTATCGTATTGCTAACATCTTACACTACTTCCTTTCTCGTAAGTTCCACTTCAACAAAATTCTAACATACAAATTTAAAATTTATTTCCTACTTTTTTCTCATTTAAATTTTACGCTTTTTCTTTTTTTCCTTTTCAGTACGGAATCGGTCACATCTGTCGCTTCATTGTACTTTCTCTAAATCGAATCATTTCATTCGTTCCAAAATCAATTTTTATCAAATCAACATTTTATCATTAAATTCCATATCATCCAAAACGATGCAGCATTATTTTTATGGAATTAAATGAACCTTTTTAGCCGTCTGAATCCAAAATTATGCACTAATTTAATTATTTCGATATTTAATAAAGTTAATAAGGAATTTAAGCTTATCAAAAGGAAATTTAGAATGACATTTAAGAATTCATAATGAAGGTATGAGCACCTAAAAATAATCATTATCATTTCCATAAAAAGTAATGTTGCATCTTTTTGGATTTTTGTTGATCGAGCATTGTCACGTGAATGATATTTTTTAGGAAGATTTCTCATATTAATTTGTTTTTTATATTTCTTATTTTTTATTTGTATTCTGTCATTCCATTATATGAATTCCATTAAAATTAATCATTTCGCTCAAATTAAATGGAATTGTTAATGCTTCAAGCGACTAATTTACTTCCGATTATTTTCCTGTTATATTATTTTGCATTCATTAGTTTTGTGAAGTCAAATACGATATTGAACTACTTCGTTCCAGTCCTTTTATGTAATAATTGTTTAAATAAATTACCATTTATTTTCTACTTCTCTCAATTTCACAAGCAATTTGTTTTTGATATTAGCAATATCCTTCAAAGTCCTTAATTATTTTTTTCAATTTAATAACGAGCTCTTCATAACATGTTGATATGTCTTTTTGTTAAAAAAACACAGAAAATTTTTAAAAGAAAAGACACTTCGTCTGAGAAGAAAAGCGAAGAATAGAGTCATTTTGAAAATAATTTAATTTTCTTAAACTTAAAGAATGAAACCGAAAAACGAATAAATAAGAAATAATCAACGTAAATATTCATCGAATTGATGAGATTAATCGATTGTGTAATTTACAGTGATTGAATCCATACGTTTCGGAGTACTTGTTACCAAATTATTCATCGATATAGTAGGAAAAGTTTCGTCGAATACTTCCGCTTCGCCGTCGTCGAACGATTTAACGACATCTTCAAATATTTCCATTTTTGAATCAAGTACAGAACGTACTTGATAACAATATCGAATTGCCATCATCAATGGACAACTGTTGACAGATAACGGAATTTCATTTTCCACTTAAAATTTTGAAAATATAATTTAGAAAATTCCAATTTGAATATTAACTGATAGGCTGCGGTTCGGTGGAACCGGCATAAATACCTTCGTCAATAAAAATTATGTTTCTCAAATTGTCATACAATTTGACATTTTGCTCTTTAACCAAATTCTTTGCCAAACACGAAAATCTACACTGTGTAATAAAGAAAATAAATTTGAAATGAATAACACAAAATTTCAAACTAATTTATGATTCAGAAATTTTTCGACTATAATCTCCGAATTATTTAAGAATTTATTCAAATAATTCTCACAACGACATCGTTTGTAATTTTCTTTCCTTGAGTGTAATTTCGGTGTGTTCACTTCAATTAATATTTGTTTGTTTGTAGTAAGATAAAGGAAATCGTTCCAATTCTCACAACATTTACAACTTTTGAAAATTTCATTGAAATTCATTCGAAAATGAAAGTTTTTGAAGATTTGGTAAAGAAGATGAAAAAAGAAATTTCTGGTAATTATAACTAATTGTTCCTTTCCATCTGTCATGACAATTCTACCCGATAGATTATCTTGTGGAAAACTGGTAAACTTCATTGTCTGATTGACCCATTCGTAAATGAAGTTACAATTCCATTCTTTAGGTAACTACAGAAAAAGATTAATTAATCGAAGATTAAACAAAATTTTAACACTTTTCAAACACATCGTAAAGAATTTGCCCATTGTTGAAGACAAAAAATATTAAACAGGAAGAGATTAATGAGATTTAATAGAAAATGCACGTCTTATGTACAATTCGACGAAGAATACGTCATTTTGAAAAGGAACAAAATTGTTAGAAAATTTTCTTTTTTCTAATTTAATACTAAAGAAATGAATGTAACTTCCGAATTTTAAGCCACCTTCAGAACATAATAATGTAACTAATAAATAATATTTATCTATTCGATAGAACAAATAATGTAGAAATGAAACACAATTCAAAATAGATCTTCAAAAACTTCAAACAAATGTGTTACTGAAAGTTTTACTGTTCAACATATGCAAATTCGAATTTAAAAGTTTAATTTAAACTGCCACAACCGAACTATTCCGATGCCGAATTTAAGCCATATTGGAAAATGTGAATAAAAATTTTTGAATTCTGGTTAACAGTTGAATTAAAAGATGAAAAAAAGGATAAAAGTTCTCTATTATCGATGATTTGGCTATCGGATACTTTTTAATAAATTAGTTGTTAATTTCGTTGTATGATTAGTTAAAATTAGTTTTACTCTTAATGTTTAGTTCTTGAATGACTCAGGCTTTTCCGAAAAGTAGGTTACATTTTAAATTCACCGTAGTAACAAACAGTTGTGTTAAACTAGTTTCTACATAGTGTCATGGGTAGTGTTGGGACGGACGTGAAAGATACAGAAAGTTGTGAAGAAAGATCGATTAGGAAAGAATATTTATTTTTAAAGAAAAGAAATGTTATTGTTTCTTGCCGTTTTCCTCCTTTTCTTAAGCTTCTCTTTCTAATCTGTCCCCAGCGCACAACAATAGTTTAAATATTTTATTTTGAATATTTTTAATAGTTTAATTATTTTTTGCTTCAATTTAATTGGATAAAAAGGGGGGTGCTATCGATGATTTTATTGAAAAAATACGGTTCAATATTTTTCATATTTCTTAATTCCAATTTTTCTCATTCGTTCAATCACGAAGCGGATAAATTATCCATATAGAAAACATAAATATTCGTTCTTAGAATTCTGATATCTATTTTCTGAAATCTTTCAGTTTTTATTTGATGATATTAAATAATTAATTAATAAATAAAATTTATTTACAAAAATAGAAATAAAAAGAAAAATAAAGAACATAAAACATATATCAATATAATATAACGAAACAAAGTAATCACCATTTAATGTACCAGTACAAGAAAAGAAAACCACCAAACAAAATTCCATAAAGAAATTTAAATTTGTACCATTTTCTCACTTGAGGTATATTGATTTGTACCATTCGGACGAAGATTGACCTCTTGAATTGCATGAGTCCAATTTTTTGTTGCGCCAAATATGGCATTGGCTTTCTCTACTCGGTCAATCTACGTCCAAAGAAATCCCGCGTTATTTTCCGAATAAAATTCATCATCTAAAAAAGAAAACAAACATTAATTGGAGATAGAGAAAAAAAATAACTTTAACATATTCGGTACTCTAAAGAAATAAATTTAAAAGTTCCTTATTATATTGGAGAAAAATCACAACCGAAAGTCAAAATCGATTAAATTTTCAATTTGGACGATTATTGGACGCAAATATAATTTGTAAAGGTAAATCATTACCTGTTATCGGTTATCAGTACGAAGCAAATCATAACTGTTAGTAATTAAATCTGTTTTAGTCACAATTTTGTTGTCATCACTGGAATTGTTAACTTGTTAACTACATCATGGACTGAAGTCAGATTAAATGTGCATATTTATTGTTGTTTTTGCATAAATGATTAAGAATATTCTTTGCATAAATCGACAGTCATACAAGAGTGGATGATAATTGTATGCCAATCAATGAATCAACGGAGAATGAGAATGACAAAATTGCGAAAAATAATTCTGTAGAAAGCAGCATTGAATTGAATGAAACGGAAAATCAACGCCATTTTATT
>JALJEE010002394.1:0-13616 GCA_023231475.1 Seison nebaliae | reverse complement strand
GTGTTAAGCAACGCTGGATTAGATGATTACTCCATATATTTCATCAGCCAAATCTTCACTAATTCTTATGGTACCATCAAATTGAATTCGATAAATTCTGATCTATTTCCCATCAACAAAGGAGTGAGACAAGGATCGATTTTAGCTCCTTGGGTTTTTGGAAAAATTATCGATGAAATTTTATGAGAAGTAAATAATCTTTTCTCCTTCTTAATTAATAATCATTCGTTTCGTGTTCTCTATGCATATGCTGATGATATGGTTATTTGTTGTAATAATGCGGAACAATGTTTATCCGTCTTCCGATTAGTTAAGTTACGTTTATTCGAGAGATGTGTAATGTGTAACGATTCGAAATCTAAAACTCTCACGAATATTCTACATTTTTCCCCTCGTAGTGAGTTTAAAAAATTGGTGGTAAAAGAGATTGAATTCCTGGGATGTGTGATAGATAACAGGAAAAACTCGATTGACCAACTCGGATTCATATGAGAAATTCCTCAATGCCATTTCAGACAATTTTGGAAATGTTTATGAACAAGTTGCTTTAAAGTTTCTTAATGAAAAACGAATTCCAATTATCGATTTTATTCGTTCAGAACCAATCGATTGAAATCGAATTCCAATCAGAACCATTACATTCTCAAATTATAAAAACAATTAGAAAAAATAATATAAATTAGATATGAAATAAAAGATAAAAATTGGATAATTAGCATTAGCATACAATAACTAAGATTTCGTGTCAATACCGTGTCAACATATATTGATTTTTCATTCGACTTCGTCCAATCCACTAAGAAATCGCGTAAAAAAATTAATCTGAAGGTAAGCTAAATTTTCAAATTGAAAAAAAAGCTTCTTTGGTAAAGGTAACAATTCAGTCGTTTTATTAGGCTTAAACTGATTTAATTAAATTATGGTACTTATAAGACACCGAATGCCCATTTTAATTACATCAAACATTTTTAAAAATAATGTTCTATTGTATTCCATTAAAATTTTTTTGGGTTTCTGAGTCCTTTATGTGAATGTTCCCTTGCTAGTCAGACTCGTTCATTTTACTATCTTCGAATGATACTCCATATGAATTGTTATTAATATGAATTTTCTCAAAATGTATAGGAGAATCGAGTGTTATTATACTTGAATCACGAATCACTTGCACAGTCCTATAAGAAATAATGAAGATGCTGTTACTTTCTCCTCGAAAAAAAAATTGAACAGAAAAATGAGATTTTAAAAGGTTTTTGCTCATTGAAAATTAACGTAGTAAGGTTCATTCGAAAGAGTACCATTTTCCATATTTGAAAAAAAAAAGAAATACCTCTGAATTAGAAGAAATAGTAGAGGTAGAAATCACATTAGTGTCTTCATCTACAATCATCGCTGAACGAACTCTGTTGCACTTCAGACGTTCACATTGATTGCTCAAAACTCTTTCGCTTCTTCATTCCGAACGAACTAGATAGATGGCCAAAACTTTCTTTTGGAGATTCATCGAATCATACCTGCAGCATTTTTAACCTTTAATAATTGATCTATGTCAAAAAAAGATTTATTTTCGAAATTATTTTACAATATTGATGACACAATTAGTTGTTCATTCAATAAAACCAGCGCTGTACATTAAAATTCATATTTTTTGAGCATTAGAACTTCTACAATATTAAAACTTTATTTTTTACAACACAATTTTAGAATTTCAATACCTGATAATTACTTTTGTATTTACTTGAAAGACTAGATGTCGTCTTGTTAACTTTTCAAAATATATTGACCCAATTCCACATTTACCATGATAAGTTATAATGCTTTCATCCCAATAATTGATATTGGTATTTTTATTCCGTTCCTCATTAATTGGTTAAAGGATTTTTTAATAAATTTTGTTAAACGTCATAAAACAATATAAAATTCTGAAAGTGTGAGGACAATATCAAACTTTCATCTAATGTCATCGTAACATTATAAATTCGTTGTTCGTTTGAAAAATATGAAATTAGACAATATTTGATGAATTCTTTTACGAAAAACGGGATTAACATAATTATATGCCGGTTCGAATAATATTATTAAAACTGCATATTGGCCTTCATTATTACACGTGTGATATGTTAAAAAAGTTTATTTCTTAATAAAAAAGAAGAAAGTCAATTTGACTCAATCAAACGTTTTCCTTTTTTACATTTGAAGAAAAAATGATTGTCATTAATATTTCGATTAACATAACAAAGTTTGGTCCAAGAAAAAACATACACAATATTACCTACGTACGAACAATAGGACAGATAATTATCATTTATCTATTATTAATTTATTAAAGAATTTTATTTATCTCAAACGAAGTAGGCTTTCGTTCTAAAATAATTACTTTTTCCTTTTCTTAAGTTTGTTCGTAAATTATCTTCTTTTAAAACTCGGAACGATAGTAAATTTTTTTCACGTTTTATTTGTAATTGATTAGAGTAAGAAAGATACTTATCGGATTGAGATAGAAAATCTTCAACTGATTTGTTTGAACTGGATAGAATTCATTGAATCGGAACAATTTTATCGGATCGAATATAGACCGGGAAAAATCAGGAAAATTTTCATAGAATATTTTTTTGAGAAAAATTGACATTGGATGGAATCACAAGATGCACACTTGCGTCCACAATTAAGTTTGATTTCTGCCATTGCATTGATCGTTGGTGGATCGATCGGATCTGGAATTTTCATTTCACCCAAAGGAGTGATCGAGGGAGCAGGAAGTATTGGATTGTCGGCCATTATCTGGTTCCTTGCTGGACTCACTTCACTCTTGGGAATTGTGACATATGCCGAATTGGGAGCGACTTATACACATTTGAATAGCGATTATGATTATGTGTTCCATTTTGTTGGACCATTACCAGGATTTATACGATTATGGTGTGATGCCTTCATGTTAAGACCGGCAATCGGTGCAATTAATACGATAGCGGCTGCCTATTATATTTTGACACCGTTCTATCATAACTGTCAAGTACCAGATGCTGCGGTACGTTTACTTGCTCTCTTTCTTTTATGTTCGTTTTTTTTTGCTGTTAATTTGAATTTTTTTTTAATTTTTTTTTCCTTAAATTTTTTTTTGATAGTCACTATGACTGCTATGAATGCTCATCGGACGAAGAATGCATTACGATTCCAAAGTGTATCAACAATCTTTAAAGTGTCTGCATTAGTTGTCATTATTGTGTTAGGAGCAATATCGTTTGCTCAAGGTTCCTCTAATTTCTCTTTTTCATCAATTTTTATTCATTTGACCATTCAGGAAGAAGAGAAAATTACCAGAATATTTTCGAAGGAAGTAATACGGATGTTATGAGTGTGGGAAAAGGATTCTATGCGGCTTTATATGGATTCGTTGGATGGTGGTATTTGAATACGATGGTACAAGAGATGTTTAATCCGAAAAGAACGATGCCAATCGCCTCATGTACAGGTATGATAATGGTAAGCACCATTTATGTGCTAACAATTCTCGCTTATCATGTGGTATTGTCGCCAGAAGATCTATTAAACAGTAATGCAGCTGCTGTTCTATTTTTCGAAAGAACATTCAAACCATTGAAATATATTGTTCCATTTTGTGTTTCTATATCTGCTCTCGGTTCGGCTAATGCAAATATGTTGATCGCCGATCGATTCTTCTTTTCAGCAGCACAAAATGGTCAAATGAACGTTCTCTTCTCGATGATCCATGAAGAAAGGAATACTCCCGTCAATTCGGCAATTGCAGTTGGAATTTTATCGTCGCTTTATATGACATCAACGGATACGGTGAAAATCATCAATTACATCGGAATCGGTTCATGGTCTCCAACAATTTTCGTGGCACTATTACTCATTTATTTGAGATACAAAGACCCAAATACGAAGCGACCTTATAAAGTTTTCTTTTGAAAAAGTTGAGGAGAATAGAAAATAAGTTTTTGATTTTAAACTTCTTTTCATCTCATCTTCTTGCAGGTGCCAATCATTTGTCCGATATTATATATTCTTCTTGTTTGTTCCATTATCATATTTGCATTCGCTGCAGATACCAGGAGTAACGGTTACACATCAATTATTCATTATTTAATTTAATTCATTATATTCATTTATTCATCAATTTTTAGTCATCGGCGTTTTGTGCATGTTTGCTAGTATTCCGATATATTATCTATTTGTCGTTTGGGACAAGCCGTTGTATTTCAAGAGATTAATCATGGACGTTACGAAATATTCACAGAAACTCTTTCTCGTTCGACCATGTTCTCATCAATAACAACTTCGAATAGGACGAACGTTTTATGTCGGAAAATTCTCTTCGGCAACTTCTCGTTATCATGACAACTGAAAAATGATCATAGAGCGTTTGATAGAAACATTAAGTATCACACAGTCGATATCACACACAATTATATTTTAACAGAAATTTGTTTTACTTTAAAAAAGATTTTTCATTTTTTAACATCTTCCGACATCACAACATTAAAAAAATGATAGAAAATCCGTCTTAATTAATATTTTATCTATTGATAAATTTTAATTTTGTTTATTATTTCAATAAACCGATAAATATTTCATTCAATAAACATTCGAAATAGGTATTATTAATAGTGAATTTACATTTAAATTTTATTAAAATTAAAATTGAGATATTCCTCCTCAGCTATTTCGCTCAAGGCCATTTCGGACGTGATGGAATCGTGTCCATTGACAAAAAAGAATGAATCCTCTAAAAATGGATGTCGTAGAACATCGTCAGCATCAATCCGCTTCTTTGCTACTGGATGAAGAATAGTTGATAAGAGATCTAAACCCTTCCTACTCAAATACGGGAATGTATTTCTGTTAATTGTTTGCATTGGGAATTTGGGGAAATAATAATTGAAATATGGATAGTCGATATGGTCGGACATAAATGTGGGTGTGGGAGTACCAAACAAATTATAAATATTCAATAAATGTTCAAATGATACTCGTCCATTGAAGGGAACGGACATATGTGTCAATTCCACCAATATGATTCCCAAACTCCAAATGTCAATTTCACTTCCATATTTACGACAGCCCAAAATGAGTTCGGGTGCACGATAATTGAGTGATACGACGTCAGGATTCCTGAATTCCGAATTCGAATTTGGTAACAAGACAAAACCGAAATCTGTCAATTTTATCTTCCCATCCTTCATCAATAGAATGTTCGACGGTTTCAGATCACGATGAATGAAACCTTTCTGATGTAAATAATTGAGGCCCATGGCAATCTGTTGAATTTGACACTGAAGTTATTCGAACTTTGAGAATTGGACAATGAATTAATGAAATAAACTTTCGTCTTTCTCAACGATAATCGTTCTTTACGATCTTTCACTTCCTTGATGAATTGTTGAAGTGTTTGCGACGCTTTCTCCATTACTAAACATAACTGTTTCCCATTCGTTTCAATTCCGAGCAATTTGATCAGGTTAGAATGATGTGTCATTTTCATTGCTTGAATCTCTCGCAATCCACCACGACATAAACCTTCCGCACTGCATAATGAGATGGAGATGATGATGATGATGATGATGATGATGATGAGAATATTTTATTTTAACGTTTGCTCAATAATTTTTATAGCAACTGGACGACAGAGTTTGCGATGTAATGCATCATATACTTTCCCGTAACTGCCCGCGCCTAACAATCGACCAATATTAAAATTCTCTGTCAATTGTTTCAAGATTGGATATGGCTCCTTCTCATTCTTTCTACCTTCCTCATGCCTCTTATCTTCATATTCTTCATTTACAATATGAGAATGTTTATCTTTATACATTGATATCGAAAAATTTCTTTTCCCAATGGCCAAGAGAAATATTTGAGTTGGCTCATTCTCCAGATGCAAAAACGAATTGTTAAGAAGGATTAAATGAGAAACAAAATTACAATTCCTCCCAAATTTCTTCTTCAAATCTGTCAAGAAATTCTATTATGCTTTTCTAATTCTCCATCTTTTCCAGATGACAACCCAACCTTCTACTATCAACTCTGTACACATCTCACTCCATCTCGTTCAGTTGTGTTTGATGAATACACATAGTCATCTCTCTATATATATTTATATATATTTATATTTATGTATATTTATGTATACGCATATATACATATACAACATATAAGAGAATATAGTAAATTATATTATATATATAAAATTATATGATGCTATATATATGTTTCTACCACTTCAAACTTTACGTTGTGAACATACAATCTCATGTAAATGAATAGATGATATACTCGTAATTTTATGTTTGTGGAAAGTACGTGAGTATGTAGATATGGGATTTGTAGTGAAGTGCAGATTGATGAAACCGAAAGTTATTTGGTATTCACAAAATAATAGGTTGCAGGAGTGTAACACAACCTTTCCTTACATTTATTTGTAAAAGTAATTTATTCGATCATTGAAAAATTTCATGAAGAATGAATAAATTAAAAAAGGAGGAAAGTGTCAAAATATTTTGAGGATAACATCTTGAAATTTGGAAAGTAATTCGTCCCGCTTGATAAATGGTGGATGTGAAGGAAAAGCAAAGCAGAAAATGATATTGTTATATCAGTTTATTTCATGAATGAAAAGTAAAATTGAGAAGTAGTTCCACGTAATTTATTGATCGTGTGATGATTGTGTAGGGATGAATCGGATAAGAAATGATGTTCGTAATATTTACATGTGTCAATAGTAATATTCGTTAAGTGAATTAATTAGATGTTCATCATGAGCATGTTGAAATGAAAGGAGAATTTCAATTACTGCTTTCGATTTAGTGAAGGGGCGAAAGGAGGAGAGATCGTTGCGAAGAAATTTAAGTTGTTCGGGAGAAGTGCATTAAAGAATTTCTGGAAATGCAACAATCGTTTAAATGGCAGATTAATATTTTTCATTAATTTTTTTTTAAATCAATTAAATTTCAATAGAGATTGAAGAGAGAGAGAGAGAGAGAGAAGGAGAAAGGTAAAAAGATAAATAAATTGTCTCATTAATTCCTTCATCTGAATAGGAGAAAGGAGAAAATGAAATAAAAAGTTGAAAGAAATTTTTCATTGTTAACTTCTACTGTTTACGTATCTATTCAGTCATTTGACTTTCGTCCTTTACCTACCCATTCCACATTCCAATGTTCAACGTTCTTCTCTCCAATGATGAAGAACGAAATTGAAAATATCGAGGAGCATGAGGCGCATCTCGCTAATGGTCTCAGTTTCCAATATCAATTGGGCGCCGAGCAGATTAACGAACCGTTGATACGGGGCGAAAGATGTCGAATAGAAGAACAAGTTTTCGAAATGAAATACAATTTTGCACTCACTACCGATATCATGTTTGATTTTTGTGAGAATATTATTTCATAAAACTTCTTCACAGGAAACGAATAGAGGAAGATCATGGGAGAACATTGAGATATATTGATCGATTGCGGTTGTATTGTAAAAAGAACGACCATTCCTTACAATATTATGAGAATGCAATTCGATGGAATAAAACGAAATTGAATCATCGAATTAACGAGAATGAAGATAATATGAAACAATTAATTAATACGGAACGTTCGTTTTTCCCTCATCATTTCTTTCTTCACCATCCTCTGCTGATAATTTAGGACGTTATTTTAAGCGAAGTATGGATCGATATGTGGAATCGCAGGAATTCTTCCCAGTCAATCTTCATCTTCAACGGATGCTAATTTTGGGATTGGTAGATGAAACACCACAATATGATATTGGTTGCGTTGGTGCATTTACTTGTCATACGAAATCGAAAGAAAAGAAAGCTGTCTTCTTTACAGCAAAAGTCGCCGATTTATTAACATTGACTCATCAATCGGTGGATGATGCAAGTATATTTGAGAAGTCGATGAAAAGCATTTTAAATTTACGTGAAATGGAATTCCAACCCAATTTGAAATTATTCTTTTCCATCGAACAACAGCTGATCATCACACAAAATTATTATCTTCAATTAATGACATTATTCAAACATTTCATGTGCATTGCAGACACGAATCATTACATCGATCAATTTCGTGAATTTCAATCAACTGTTCGTTAATTTCACTTATCTTCCGCATTTATCTTCTTTCCTCTCCGCTCATATCAGATAAACAATTTTTTCAAATATATTGATTCGAATGGAATTATAGGGAAAGCAATCGACATATTCATCCACCAAGCAGACGGTACAAAATTAGCAAGTAATCCTCCCGAAATTAGAGTAGATCGCTCAGTTTTCCTCGATTCCATTCCACGTTCAATCGGTTAATTTCTTCAAATCTTTAATAAATTGAAGAAAGAAACAATCTATTCTCCAATAAACAGATTTTATCACATTGGAAAAGTTTTATAATGACACGGAACATATCGATGATACGGTGAGTGGAACGATTAATGACACATATGATATCGATCATAATCTTTTGGCTTCATTTACTAAGGACATATCTGATAGACCAAAAATTACTGATAAATCTTATTATGTTTCTTTATTTTATTTCGAGCGAGTCAACCAATATTCCTTTTCTTTCTCAAGGAACAATTGAGAGTGAAAATTGAGAAATACGTTTATTTTCAAGACATGGAGAATGATTATGGTAAACAATTGCGACAAACTTTATCAACAGGAATGAGATTTTTTAGTGAATACGTCAATCTAATCATTGATAGTATCTTCTACTATTATACAATGGTTCCAATTCATTTTCACAACATTCTCAAACATGTCTTTGGATATTGCAGGTCCTTCACCAACACTTCCCTCAAAATGATGCATTAGCTGCCTTCTTATGGAGACGACATGTATGTTATGTGACAGGAGCGTCAGCATTAGCTTGCCTCTCACAAAATTGGCTATTGAAACAAAAGAATCCAATTCATTCATATCTATCAAATTTCTGCGGTTTTCTACTTTTTTCCACAATTTATTATTTACATTATATCATATGTTATTGGACTGATACAACAGATGTGCTATGTTCGATGCAAGGACTGCTTAGTAGTAAGGACGAACATATTCTCAAAGATATGATATTCACTTTGGCTTATGATTGTTCATCGATTATATGTAGTGGATTTAGCAAAGAGAATGATAAGATTTCCGTTGGACGTTTACCCGATTATCTTCGAGAATTATTCCCCAATTCCTCACTACCAATGAGGTTTAATCAAACTTTTTGTTATTAAAATAAATGACAACAATTTTGTGACCATTCATTTTATTAGATATCAATATGTTTATAAACTGCCGCTACCCGAAAATGTTAAGGAGAAGATTTGGAAGAATAAAGACAGTTTTAATAAAATTTGGCAACCAACTGACTATCCCTGGATAAAGATCGCTTATCCATTCTCATTCAGAGTTGTCCCAACGTTTTTCAATATCGGTTAGATTTATTTGGTCTCATTCGATATTCTTATTTTATTCGATCAGGTATAAATGAACACGGTGGAAATGATTTGATGTTATTAGCTAATGGTAATTTGTATGGTTTCAGTCGATTCTATTATTATCTGAAGAATTATTATCGAACATTCAATCACTTAATTTCCGTCATTGACAAAGCTAATTTCAAACCATTATTTTCGAAAGTTTTAAAGGAAAGAACACTGCAATCTTATAAGAATAATGAATCGAATTTCGATACGGAAATTAGAGAACTTACTTTGTTATTAGAGGAATCGTCGAAACAAGCACGACACGTTGAATATCTGGAAAAAACATTCGAACTGTCCACTTATCTTAATCCAATACTCACAATTTCATGCAAATCCGCAAAGGATCGAACCGCAATGGGTGTCACTTTGGAAATGGGTCGATTTCTCCAACGCGACTATAACTTCTCCCAACAAACAGTTACGGGTTTAATCGACTATTCACGACAATATGGAACAAGAAGACGAATCACCCAAAAGAATGCAAATATGCCAACTTATTCTTTTAACATCTATCAACTCTGGTATTTGCCCGATATATACAAACCGCCAAAAAGCACATGTTCTTCTGGAATGACCTAATTTTTTAAAAATTTATCGTCTTGAATAAACACAACAATCGTTTTGTTTTCCCCAAAAGTCGTTGTTTATTTGTTTTGAAAGAATTCTATTCAAAATATTTATGTTAGATTTCTCGCGATTAAAAATTTTCCACTTACAATAAAATAAACTTTTTGATTTTTTCTCGATATCCAAACCGTTATTCACATTATTCACACCTGAGCACAGGAATACGAAATAAAATGTATGTCTCCGGATTGGTTTTTCAAAATCGTGAGTCAAGTTTATAGGTTGTACAAAATGAAAACGAGGAAAAGATATGATACGAAGCACTTCATATGAAAATCATTATAAAAACCTGACGATGTCTTCAGGAGGAACACAAGCATGTTCTCGTTGGAAGACAAGCTGGGACTTGAACCAATGTTCCATTAACGAGACAAGATGGCGCAGCAACAACGTTGCGGAACAACATCGCTATAAAAGGCGCACTGTTCTGAGATAGAAATTATCTTCATCTTATTCATTCCATTTACTCGTCTCACTCGTTTTCACACTACTATTTGTCCTACTGCATCGACATTTCTCTTGTATTCATAATAAACTATTCCCAGAGTAGTGAACTCTTCATATAGTAGCAGCGAGTGGTTGCTACCTATAGAAAAATGAAGTTCTTCAAATGGAAGAATCCGCCGGAAAAATTGTTACACCTCATGAAGTGCAGCCCTACATCAGGAATTTAAGGTAAATATTAATATGCGACGAGGAGAAGTGTAAAGACGAGGGAGGTAAGAAATATGCTGGAGTGATAGAAGGCGAAGATAATGAGAGTGATTATTCTATCTCGGAACGTTGCGCCTTTTATAGTAGTGCTTGTTCCGCCACGTTGGAAGTGTGATATGCCGTCATGTCTCATTTGGTTCCTTTTGGGTCGTTAACTTTTCTTCGTCGCATATCGAGGTATTGCGCACTTATTACCAATATCAGTAATTCACTATTCGCATTTCCATCTTTTCATCAATGTGAAGAGTTCAACACTCCTACTAAATTCTTTTGCAAATATTACGATTTAGAATATCCACAATCTCTCGCTTCATTGACGGAAATGATGAACTCCTTCAACATTTCTGAATTCATTCCCAATAATTTACTTCCATTTATCTCTCGAGGTCGTGAACTGATCGAAGCAAATGACTTCAATGAATTATCATTATTTCTTTTTACATTACCCCGAGAGGATTATTAATTTAAATTTAAAAAAAAAGTATATGACTACTTGTGATTAATAATTCTTTTTCTTTGACAATTTCAATCAGATCATTAAACAAATTTTCTTTCAAATTGGCTATAAGCGTGAATTGACTTTCTTCCAATTGTCTAACAATTCTTTCAAATTACACTTTCAACTCTTGAATTGGGTTTTAATCAATAACACGATCAAACTATTACATAATATTTCTGTGTTCTCCACGATCTTAACGTAGGATCCATAAGATGTTTCCAAGGATTTGAAATACTCGACTTCTATCGAATAACATAATAGCAGTAAATACACTCGTGTAATGAACAAATCTTGCCACATTTCGACATCTTAGCGCAGTTTGTCGGAAATGCCTATTCCGGAGAGATATAATCATAATACAAACAAATATATAAATTTTACAAAAAGACAGAGGCAATATTAAACTAATAATTCTCTTACTTGTCAGTATTGTTAATCAGAATATTAATAGTTAATAATAATTAAATATATGTTAAAATTTAAATAATTTTAACAACTATTTAATTGCCTTAAATTTCTATATAATATATCGTGTTTAATTTGGAAGATTATTCCTCAATACTTCATAATTAAGCCTATTAGGTAACTACTTCATATATACTTATCTTTCTAGCTGTCTAGAATATAATTTAAACTTCATAAGATAACCCTCAAACATTAAAAGAGAGATAGATAAAACTCATATTATTTTCAATTATAAAATTCAGTCAAATCACATTAATACATGTATAAGTGTGCAGTAATCGTTATTACCTTTCCATGAATTTCGATTGTCGTTCTTTAACTGAAAATTTAGTATTAATTTGTATTAATAAGGAAGAACATCAACTGAAATAGTTGGAGAGCATTTTGCTCCTTTACAGTATATAGATAACTGTGAATAAAACTATTGCGCTCATCTTGTACACAGAAGTCGAAGAGAATATGATTGACAAAAAAGGAAGAAAAACAAACAATTCGAATTAGGAATTTATTGGAAGTGCAATGAACTTAACGAAATTCGGTTTATTTCTCCATTACCATATTTATTATTGAATGTGTGGAATTTATATATTTTTCCTACCATTCCACCCAGCCAACTATAATAAGAGTTTTCCATAATTTTTTCCCCTAAAATTTTCAATTTTTCTAATATAATTAACAATAATCATTCTCTATTCGTCGAAAATTGTTTATTTAAAATGTTGCACTTAAAGGCTAATGGAAGAGAGAGTAAAAATGAGGACGAAAAAACTATCAGTAACATCCATTAGTTTTTTTTCGATCTTTGATCATAACTTATTGTCATAAACACTTAAGATTTGCTGTTGTGCTTTCTCCACGTACTTCCATATGTAGTCTGCATTCGTAAACAAATATTTCTAGCTATTGAATGTTGAAATGTAAAGCGAAATAACTGGTAAAATATTTTGAGATTTGACAAAGAAGCAACAATAAAGATTAATAGAAAGGAACGACTTATTTGAAAGGAGTGTTGTAGTGAAGAAAATCGAATGTTGAATATTCTCGAAACGAAATATTCTCTCGTATTATTACGGCTTTCGCATTTGTGATAATGATGTTCAATTGAACTTGTAAAATTTAACGAAAAATAATTAATGTTATTCATCGCATGTCATTCAGATAATTGCACGCATCAGAAAGAAGAATAATTTGCTGATGAATATTGCTCAGACAATTTTCATCAGCAAATTATTCTTCTTCCATCTTCCTAGTTATGACTTCCCTACTAGTGCTGGGGAAACGAACACGAACAAAATGTATTTTTTACGTACAAAAATTTTGAAGTCTGGAATTTGAAAAACAAGTGTTTCGCGAAAATCCTATACATTGGTCGTCTGAATTTGTACGTACATTCTATCTACATTTGTTCGCCTCGCGAGGCGAACAGCTTCGTTGAAAATATTCTATCAATGAAAATATTCAGTAGGTATGACTATTTTCACAAAATAGCGTCATATAGTGGCTATATTACCAGCGGACGAAAACATTTGTTCCGATTTTAAGGAATTAGTCGATAAACAATTAACTAACGAAGCTAATTTGAATAAAATTGGAAATGCTTTCTCATTTTTTCTCCAATAATCCTCAAATGAATCTTCGTTGTACTTAATTTGGTATGCATAGCGTACCATTTCGTCGTCCAAATCTCTTGGACGGTCTCTTTTTTTCATACTTCGAGCTGTCAACATATCATCATCACTCGTTCGAGAATCATCTAGTGGTGAAGTTTCATTTTCATAATATGAAGTTTCAATTTCAAACATTCCACATGCGTCGTGCAATGTAA
>JALJEE010002390.1:0-38024 GCA_023231475.1 Seison nebaliae | reverse complement strand
AAACTATTGAAAATAGCACTACAGTTTATTAGTCGTGAATAGGTTATGAATATAACATATATTTTTTTGAAGAAAATGTCGAGAAGATCTCAATCGAACCGTTGACAAAGTGATCCGTATGGAAACTGAATACCGAAATGTCGTTCCAAAAAGTGAATTCGAAGAACTTTCAAAAAATTTCAATGACTTAAATGAAGAAGTCAAATTGGTAAAGGAACATGTTGATGAGATAACTACAGAGAATGAGTTGGAGTTTTTCGAAATGGAAAATTTTTAAAAATTTTCAAACATCTTTTCAGTCGTCTGATAACTGCAGTGGACACATTAACAACTGAGCGAGATGAATATTATAATGAAAGTGAAACATTGAAAAGAACATCTACTCCAAGGTTATTTGAAGTTTTGATTCTTATACTGAAATTCTTATACGAATAGACCACAATGGGATAAATATGGGGAAATGTTTTCCAATAAACAGGAATGGAAAAAAGCTGTTGAAAACGATTCATCTATTGTCCTTTTAGATAATTTGTTGAATGATTTGACATCGATAGAAACTCATCCACAACAACAATTCCAGCCGAATGTTTTAATTTTATATTCAATTATTTTTTATTTCCAAAAATTCAATCTTTTAGGAGACAGAACAAAATGTTCCAATTTTCCTGAAAACGACTGATTCTATTTATAATCGTCGATTATCCCAACGAGATGCACATTATTTCATTAAACAATTTTGGATTGAACGAATTAAAAATCGATCATCCATCGAAGATTTTGTTGAACATTATTGGAATTATTCCAAGTCGAAATTTCCCAGCGAATCAATGGCATTGGAATGGACATATAATATTAATGTTACATGTAAGAGACTTAAAAATAATGTTTTCCTTCAATTATTTTGGCGTATCTCTAACGACAAAGAAGAAGAATATTCTTATTATCATTTCAAAAATTGTCTTGTTTATCTCGAAGAACAGTTGTTGGAAGAAGAAAAATCTTTATTGAGACCGAAATCAGCCGAACAAGTTCATCTTAATAATCATTTTTATTTATCTCACAATATCAATCAAGGAGAAAACTTTACAATTGAAATCAGTGCAAGATATTATTATGAAAGCCTTCCCCGAGAAATCGATGACGGATACCAGAAAATTGACCGAAATTTTAAAGGAAAAATTCAATGAGACGGAAATGAATGCACAAATTCCGTTCCAACAAATTTTCGTTGAAGTTCAAAAATTTGAATAAAAAACTAATTTTATTTTTTCGTAGGAAGATGATGACCGTTTGCCAGATTTTCATTCAACATTCCTTGAACAAATTTTTACTGAAAAAAATAAATATGTCAACAATTATTTCGAGAAATATTTTCAAAATGAAAAGTTTTGATTATAATTGTTAAATATTAATTAACATTCTCATTACAGTCATTTGACGAAGGAAAAGTTTTTGGAAACGATTAAACAATACGATGAGAAACTTTCCGAATTGGAACTTGAACGATATGTCAAATGGTTATTTCCTACGAATATTGACCGATTGAACTTGTTGACTGGAAAGACGAAATGTTTATTAATGTGTATCTTCCCTCATCGAGAGGAAGTTGTTGATGAGAAGGTGGATGATGAAGAGATTGTTCAAAATGAAAGTGAAATTAACTAATTTTCATTAGATAATAATTACAAGAAATAAATTTTCCTTTAAAGAATTGAAAAAAATGTTTTAACAGTTCATGTTTCATAAGATTTTCATAATTTTGAAATTGATGAAATTGTAAAAAATTTATTACCAGTAACAATGTGGAAAATGAATGATGATGAAACGAGAGAATTATCCTAAGAAATGAATGAATGTATATATATGATGAAAAAATGAAATTATACAAGTTTTGTGGAAGAATTACCCTCACCGGAATATTACGATAATTCTATAAATATAAATTATTAAGAATTCTTCATTTTCTTTGCGGTTTAATTGAGAATAATTGTAAGAAAGCAATATGGAATTGTTTATTGCTCAATGGATACAAGAAGCAATTGAAGGTGGAATTCAAATAGCCAAACCAAACAGTTATCGATAAGGCGGATGTTAATGAAGAACTGTGATCAGGAATCATAGCAACGATCATAAATAAGATGAAATACGGTAACCAACAAACGGTGAAAACGAATAATATTAAACCAAGTTGTCGTGCAGCTTTCACATCCGGCGATATCAGATGCATCGACGACGTGTTTAATTGAAGTAGATTTCCAGTTGATTTTGTCTCGAAACTCTTTCTCAATTTCGAGTGGAAACCTCTTTTAACGGATTTTCCTTCATCCATTTCGGTGAATAAACTTATTTGTCGCATTGTTGGTTTACGTTTGGCTTTTGGAATAACTGTATCTTGAATCGATAAATTTGGATAAGATAAAGTTTTTTGGGCAATATTTGGATAGTTGAAAGAATTGGGAATTGAAGGTGAGAGTTTGTGGGAAAATAGACGATTTCCCGAAGATTTTGGCAGGAGCATTAGAATGGAACTATTGGAGAATGTTCGACGAGACGTTTCTAAAGATGCTGAATATTTCTTGGAATTATTGAAAGAATTGAATGATAAACGATTTTTGAAATGTTTCCAAAGTTTCTTTTTGTAATTTCTTTCATTCTGTTGTCTTGTTTCTTCTACGATCATTCTCAATAGAACTTTCTTTCTTAATTCGATGGATAATTGTTTCCATTCTCTCACTGTCAATTCTTCACATCTTTTACTTTTACCATTTATTTCTACTTTGGAAAAGTCGTTACTCGTACTATAATCACTTCGAATGATTGTCGCTCGTGAACATGCTTGAAAGGTTAATCGTCTCACAAGAGGTTTCTTCGTATCTGAAGTTTTCCTTCGTGTCTTCTGAAGAATATTCTCATATTTCCCAGTTAATGATCTCACGACTGACAAGTTTTTATCGTTATTGGTGAAATCATTTGATCGTAGAACTTTTGATCGATTATAAATGATACAATAAATCTTCCCATACAATCCAATCATTGTGATGAGTGGAACGAAGAAATTACCTACAGCAGTTAATAATTTGAACAATGCATTATTATCATAAGGTGCAGAACATTGTCTTTTCATCGTTTTATTGAGAGAATTATTCATTCTCTTCTCATCCATCGGAATAGTTGATATATTCCATAAATTTATCGGGAGAACCCACAACGATGAGATGAGCCAGGTGATACTAAAATTTATGATGAAGAATTGATTGAAATAAATGAAGATAGAAACCTTATCATGATTAACGCTCTTTTATTAGTTCGATTACTTAGAGATTTCAAAGGATAATTAATTGTCGTATAACGATCAATACAGAGAAGTAACAAAGCAAAAATACTTGCAGTACTCGCTGTATAATCGATTGATAACCATAAATTGCACATCAATTTCCCAAGAACCCATTCACCCAAAATCAGATATAATGCTGCTAATGGCATCACAAATGTTCCAACAATCATATCGGCTGATGCTAAACTGACAATGAAAAGATTTCCCACCTATATAATTGAATGAAAATGATGAATAATAAATAATAATAAATCAAACGGTTTGTAATCGTTTCTGAGTTGCGATGCTAATGAGAACGATTAAATTGCCGAAAATCGTCACCAAACATAATAGAATTAGAATGATGGATAAGGCAATAATCTTTGGAATATTCTCCGATTGAGACTGAGTAGTATTGTGGTAGTTGTCATCATTTGGCATTGTTACTTGAATGTTTGGAGCGGAATGGACGTATGAATTGTGCACAAGAATGAACAAAAATGGAAATTTTCCAATCATCATAACTCATAAACTACTTTCATGAAGAAAAGAACATTTCTGTTTTGGAATAATGTCAATAATTAACGAACTTATTGTTTTGGGAATTAATAAGGATGATAAAGAACGAATAATGAATAAACAAAATGAATAATACAATGTAAAAGATAACTCAAATCTAAGATAATTGTGCATTTACGTATCTCCCTAATAACAACTACATACTAGAGTGAGATAATTCACAATTATCTGTAATTCCCATCAAAATTATGTAAATTTTTATGAAACGGAATAAAGTGAGTCGATATTTATCTATCTATGTTATCTCAATCTCAATCTTTCTAATCAGATCCACAATATTTATGGACGAATCTACTTCCTTTTAATCAAACAAACAACATTTCAATATTCTTCTCCTGACGAAAACGATATGTGTCATACCTTCAATTTATCGGTTGGTTACTTCCACCATATTTCCCTTTTATTGATGTTAATCGAATAAATAACTTTATTATTATATCGAACTACCTGGCAGAAGAAGATGGAAGGAGAAGGATGTAATAGAAATTTTAAACTGTAATCGAATACATAATATGTTTCTGTTTAGACATTTACTAATGAAATTTTATTCATTGATATCTTTGAAAATGTCATCTTCTTTCTCCCCTTCTCCCTTCACATAGCGACACCAGAAAGAACGATATTACTTTCATCATTCGTCCACTATTCATAGACAGTATCATTTAAACTAGTAATATTAGAATTAAATTTTATTTGATGATTATGATACGTAAAATGATGAAAGATATTCTTAATTTTTTCATTTAAAACCAAGAACTATATATGCTCCATACGTACCAGTGGGATGTAATTCGAACAAACGACTTATTCGTATAGGTGAACAGATGAAGCTGTTGTCAAACGAATTGAGTTCTATAATTCCTTCCCTCATTTTATAGTTCCTTAATTTCGTCACGCGAAAATTTCGGGTAGAAATGAATTGAATAGATAATGGACATCGATACTAATTCGATGAGAAAGAGGAACATTGAAAAAAAGATGGGCCGAAATCAAAATTAATTGTCGCTATATGCACGGAAAATTATTTGATATCATAATAACTTAACTGTCCTTTATTTTTTGCATAACATTGACATCAATAAATTTCAACAAAATAATGTGACTTCATCTAAACGAAGCATACGATTGTCAATTGGGCATTATGTTTTATTCCGATATCTAATTTAGATATTTGGAAAGGTAAATAAACAGAAATTGTTTCCAACAAATAGTCAACAATCAATCGGTTGGAAGAAGAATGAAAATGCCGAAAATTATTTTCATCTTCACTAGTCATTCGGATAGAAAAGAAGATCAACTAAAAATTTCTTTGACCCTGACATTCAAAAGGAATTAATTCGTTGGTATAATAAGAAGTAGCTCCATAATTCCTGTAAGATGAGATCATCCGTATAATGTTTGGTGGTCAACGAATTACACCCATTTTCGAATGTGACAAAGAAACAGTACCACCCACTAAAATTATTTAGATGGAGATGATATGCATTCACGATTCTACCCTCCTCGATGATCCCATCGGATGAATGACGACAATAACGTTCAATTTTTTTCTTACGCGGAAAAGTTTCTACTTTCAAAAAGAAGAAAGTCTATTTTTTCTGTCTAGTTACTGCTCAAGAGACACTGGGAGGCATTCAACTAAAAATGAACATAGATTTACTCCTTCTCAATCATTAGTTTCTACTTGTTCCATTTCCCTTCAACCTAACCTCCATTATCAGTACTTTACATGAAAATTTAGAGACTATGTTAGATAACATGAAATCATATAAACATCTCTCAATCGTCTCATTTCTTGTCGAAGCAAACCAATCCTCATTTGGACGATTAAAAGTTACTTTTTCGTAATCGAACAAATTCATAATTTTTTGTTTTAATTATAAAATTCAATAATAATAGTTATGACGTAAATAAAATTGAGTTGAGATGGAGAAGAGAAAAAGAAGTTAATTGTTTAAAAATTATCGAATTACATTAACCTAATTAGAAGAAAACCGGAATATCAACATTCTGTTGGGTTTACTAGTTGTATTCTGGAATTATATTGACAAGATGATTATATTAAGAGTATAGAATTAATTGAGAAATTCATGTTTTTCTGAAAAATTTCCGTACCACTTTTTTTTCAAATGATATTCTCCAAATGGTGCTTCACATCGAATAATTTAGTAAATAGATTTTGTTTATGGAGAAGGTTGGGGTCATGAACTAAATGATTAAATTGGTGTAAAAACATAAAATGGAGAATGACTAAACGATTCTTGCTCGATCTAATTCCATTAATTTCGAATTAGATCGATTATTTCATTCACATCGGTCCAATATATTGGACACTCGATGGAACGACTAAAAGTTCTCCTGATGTCGTCCGAACTCTCAAATTCGAACGATTGATTCTAACTCGTCAGCGAGTTTTATGAAATTAGTAATGAGAAAATTGGAAAAGAATTGAAATGTTTAGATGAAAGGAAATTAAACGAAATAAAAGTTTAAATTAAAAATGATATTATTATTAATAAGGAAAATATTGATGGAATATAAAAGTGATTGTGGAAAAAGAAATATAGTTCTCCTTACCCTAAATCATTCATTTCAATTTAATAAAGTAAAATGTGTTTAATCTTTGCATGAATTCACACAATAATAAGAACGAGCTACCATCTAGTTCGGTAAGATGTTATGGGAGAAAATATCATGTAGAAGGAACGAACGACTTTACTTCAAATATCACGAAATGCACACGTCATTTAAGATGAACACTACCCCTTCTTCTTTTTCTTCTTCTTCTTTCAATACGTCAAACGAGAATTATTAAATCAATGCTAATCGGATAGGTAATTGGAAAAGATCAAATAAGTTATAGGAAAATGTTAATATTCATTCACTTTCATTTGTTTATCAGTTCATCTGAAAGACAAATTAACATGAAGCAAATTAATTGGACGTAGAAAGAACGAGGAATTCTCCCAATTGTCCGCCTGTTTATCTGACAAACAAAAATTCTGTTAATAAAAGAATCCACGTGAATTAGTCGAAGGAAGAACTCGGGATTAAAGAATATCTTTAGAGAAATTTTAAACATACGAATCTCCAGTACATTAATTATTAATTTGCTTCCCTCCTCCCTTCTTCCACCACCATGCCCCTAATATATGCCTTATGACAAATATAAGTACGGAATAAACATTCTCCAATTCTATAATTTCCTTGAATAGATAAAATAGATGGCGTGGACCGTCTACAATCATATTCTCACCAACCTAATTTTATGTAATTTACAAATAAACTATCCAAAAAGATTATCTAAATATACAAAAAAAACAAATTCTTCTTTCAAAATTTCTTTCACGTCCTTCTAAATTTTATGTTGCGTGCATCGTAGTAAGAATTCATACGTATTATGCACAGCAAATACAGATTATGTTTATGTGCATACTTTCCCAAAAAACATTCTTTCATTGATGGATCACTTCTCATTCTGTAAATTTGGATTTTATTAAACATATATCTCTTCTCATCATCAAATCTTAACTGAATTCAGTTCTTATTTCAGTTCAATTGATCAATTGAAAAAAAATCGTCTTCAATTTTTCTTGTTTTATTTCCTTTAGTATACCTAATACCTAATTTACCATACAAGTATACCTGATAAGTATTCTTTCCTTCCACCATATCAAATGATCGTTCGACATTTTCTCCTGGAAATCATTCGAGAAATTCGAATAAGCCTTTAAAGTTTAGTCGTATTAATTGGATTAATTGGAAAATAATTTATTAAAAGTGATTTCTTTCGAATCAAATTACAAAAATGATGTAATCTCAAGTTGGGGTATAAAGGAAAGTCTGCGATTTCAACCGACTTCGACGTTCGTTTACGTCATTTGTCGTTACGGTGGAGGATCTGGTGCGATTAGTAAATGAAGGTCGTTCACTTAGTAGACATTTGAGATCTCGAATACATTTGGGAAAAGGTTTCTCTCGTAACATTTTCTTGAATTGAGCTTTGAACTCTCGATGAGTGAATGCATAAATGAATGGATTCATTGTCGAATTGACATATCCGATCCAGAAGAGAATATCTTCCAATTTTAAAGGGAATTCCCATTCATAACATGTTCCATTTGCTATACCGTTACAATATGTATAACGACTGAAAAATGGTACGAAACAAATGAGAAATGCCAACATAATTCGTCCGAATGTACGAACTGCTCGACGTTCATGTTGAACTAAAGATTTTCTGATTTGATTCTTCGCTTTGAGATTCACAAAATTCACTGAACTACGTTTGAAATTTGGATTGTTGTTGTTGTTTGGAACAATTAGATTTGGTTTATTATTAATTAGAGTCGATTTGAGTAGATTATTAGATGAGAAATGTTCAATAGAATCTCTCTCATAATTCAATTGATTTGCTCGTTTACTTAAGTCGGGATGTTTCTGACTGAATGTGTCTGATGGACGTATATTGATCGTATATGAAATTGATGGATTATATTGAATAAATGATGTTCGCTCATCACTTAACTCTTCATTTCCTTTTTGAATTACTGATGATTTATTTTTGTTATTACACGAACAACAACAACAACAACAACATTCATAAAAG
This sequence comes from Seison nebaliae, assembly GCA_023231475.1. NCBI lineage: Eukaryota > Metazoa > Rotifera > Pararotatoria > Seisonacea > Seisonidae > Seison > Seison nebaliae. Next base: position 29,523 of record JALJEE010002390.1, on the reverse strand, counting down.
ATTTTTGAACAATTAAAACAATTATAAATTGATTTTCTCATTTCTTTCTTACTAAAAATACTGGGACGTTTTTGTGAATTTCTATCCGAATCGAAACCAGGAACATAATTAGCTAATTCATTCGCTTTCTGTATTAAGAGAGCATACATAATAACGATGATAATTGCTGGAATCCAGAATGAGATTGTACTGGAAATAGCACAATAATATGGATTCGTTATGAACATACAATAAATTCCAACATCTAAATGATTCCATTCTAATTGATTAATTGCTTCCAAATTTTCGGTAGTTGTGAAAATGTTTGAGTAGATGGGAGCGAATGCAATTAAGAATGATAATGACCAAGCGATACTTATGAATATTTTTATTCTTTTCGATGTTGTCTCTGGAGCTTCCGTACTATAATGTAATGCGAAGTAAATTGAAAGCATTCGATCGATACTAATAAAACATAAATGTAAAATGGAGGCGGTAGTGAATAGAACGTCGAAACAGAACCATAATCGACATAAAAACGAACCAAATTGCCATCCTCTCCTTATCAATTGAACGGCGTTAAACGTCATAGCAAATGACGCCACTCCAATATCAGCCGTCGCTAACGAAACGAGAAAGAGATTTGGCTTAAATCGTTTCAGTCGTTCACTTTTGATAAATGCCAAAATGGTGAACGTATTTCCAATGAGAGCGAATATGATGATCAATATCGAAATGAGGATGACGATGACTTGTGTAATTTGCCACATTCTTTCATCAAACTGATAATTGTTAGCGGAAATATTATCCGATAAATTTTGGAAATGAATCGTTGATAGAAAAGGAATTGAATCCATTCCATTTAATTCAGTTTCAAACGTCATTTTCGGTCAACTTAATTCAAAAAATGATATAACAATACGATTTGATGATAATAATAATAATAATAATTATTATTATTTTCTCAGGTGAATAAGAGATGAGTATGATGAAAAGATTAATTGTCAAAATAAATTTACATTAAATTCTTTTCCATTAATTCAACAAAAAAATCCAACATGAAACGTATGACAGAACAATTATTAGTTGAAGTCTGCGATCTTGCACATCCAATTTTCCGTTCCGTCTCTTTGACAAATTGAAAAATCATTCAAGAACTGGTAAACTTTCGTCGATGTGGATAACAATTGAGTGAGAATAAATTGGTGTGAATAGTGGGATGAATGTGGAGAGTTAGCATGACTTGTCATGACTTTCATTTGTTTGCTTTATTTAGATTGGAGAAATCTTATCAACATGGAATGACCATCATTAAAATTTTTCATTATCACTTCTCTGATGTCCTTCTGAAAACTGCATTTTCGAGTTACTTGCTTCTTATGTAAATAAATGGGTGATGAATCAGACATTGACAATGAATCGAATAAAATCGTTCTCTCAATTGAAACATTTACACCATTTACAGGTCAACATAATCAAATAACTAAATTGTTCTTCATTCTCCGATATTCCTTTCAACAAATTCCTATTTCGTCTTATGCACTTTTTAATTCTTCGTCTGAATAAAGTAAATATTAAGATAAGAATGTCAATTTCGATCTATCCTAACACATCTCTAATCGACAAATGGAAAAAAGAAAAAAATTCCTTAAAAGAAATTGAGAAGGAAATTGACGAGGTAAAATTAAAATAGAAGAAAAATCTTAATTTCAAGATAAATGATAATTATTCTTCCTCTTATCGATAAATTCATATTCTTTTACTGAAATATGTACATGGAAATCTTCTGCCTCTTCCCAATACCATATGGTAATGATTAAGTTCTACTACTTCGAATGGCAAAAAGAAGAAAATTCTTCATTTCTCCAATCATTTCCCTCCTTTCTCATCATGGGAAAATGAAGAAAGAAATGTTTTATTTGTTAAACGTCAAAAGGAATGTAACATTTACACATCGGACAGCAATATGATGAGTTGAAAGAGATAAGAGAAATGTTAATTCGTTTTCGAAATATTTATCTTAATGATCGACCTGCTGCTATCGTTCCGTTGGCAGTAGTAGATGATGCTCCCAAATTCTTCGATAACATACCCGTCGATGAATGAGATCGACATGTATCCATATCATTTGAGATTGCAAGAATATCAGACAGTCGATTTTGCATTAGATATTTCTGAAATGAATTAATTTAATTATTTTCCTTCAAAATTTTTAATTAAAAACAAACTTTAAATTGGCATTGAATATATTTATTCATTTCAGTACGATGAGCTGTACCCACTGTTGACTGAAGTGTTTCTCTAAATATATTACATTGTAATTTCCGTTCTTCTAAAGCGTTTCGATAATTGGAGGGTAAATGAATGAAATCCATTTCGTTGTAATTCCCTTCCATCTGAATAGGTAAAGCAGATGGATAAAAGTTTGTTGGATCCATTAACTTATAAAATTGTTTCTCTTGACTGGCTACTCACATTAGAGAGGAATGAATAAGATAATTAAAAATTAATTAACCTGTCTCTCCTAGAACTAACGGTTCATTGAATCGATTGATTGTCGTCAAAATTGAACATCTCTCAATATGATTCTTCAATTTGGGATAGAAAGTATTATGAGGAGCTAATGTTATATCGGAACATCCCTATTTCATTCAAAATTTCCAATTATTGAAATTAGAATTTTAAAATTAACTCCAAGAATTAGTGGACGATAATTTGTATGAATATATAATGTACACGACGTAGTATCCATCAAACAAATTCGACGACAAACTGCCGTCACTGTAACATTATCGCTCTGTCTGATATGTAACGAGGTATTTACACATCCCAAAGTAATTCGACAATTTCGACATTTATGAAGAACAACAGACCTGGAAAAAATTTGAAGAAGAAAAAAAAAAGGTTAAGTAAAACTTCACCGGTGCCAAAACATAAATATCACATTTGTTAACACATCGATGAATTCTCACATTTCCCATATCATAATTTTCGCCTTCATCCACAATCGTCTGATGACTGAATCCACAAATATACAATAATTTATTACTAAATAATTTCCTTATTAAAAACTAAAAATATTTAAAAAAAAAAAACGTTTTATCCACAAAGTTGAAATTTGTCATAATTTTTGTTGTTCGATTCTGAGATGTAACATCTGAAAAAGATCGAGATTAATAGAGAAATTGATAAATAATAAAAGAAATTTAAATTAACATAAATGTTTCCCACGAGAGAGACAAGTTGAGATCTCGTTTGGATTCATACTCAAATTATTAACGAGCCATCTTTGAAGATCAGTGGTATTATATCGATTGGTAGTCGGATCGAAATTGACTTCTTTTAAAAAGTCTGGTCGACTTAATATGGAGTGAACGGGATAACAAGTTCGTCCACCATCAAATGTTCCTTCAATTAAGAATGAGAGAGCTTCTAAAGTCTTTCTATGAATCGATACTTTGGATGTCGAATGTTTCACACTATCTATTCTCAATGAGAGTAGATGATTCGAATAAATAATTAACTCACCTGGTTCCGATGTTAATAATAAGTCAAGAATGTGTTGCATATTCTGTTGGAAGAATGTGAGAAAAAGTAATTCAGCCGCACGTTTCGAACGACTTCTTCCATCAATTATCGGTGATGTTGCTCTCATTGGCCATCTAAAAATGAAGAATTAAATTTCAAATTAAAATTTTTAAACTCATCATCCGAATATGAATATCGAGCACTGGCTGGAGCTGCCCCATCATTGAATTGAAGGAGATACATAAGTAAAACGAATCGAATAGTATCTACACTAAATTTCTCTCTCAATTGATTTCTTTCACTGATCGAATTGGCATGAAGTAAACGTCTTTCGAATTCGATCAATTCCGCCGTTCGATTATCACTCACAATCATATAAGTCTCGAAATATCTGGAAAATTTATGAGAATGAATAATCAGAATAAACGAACGAACGCCCATGCCAAATCTTCATGAAGACTCAATTTCGAACATATCACATGTTTCCAAATTGTCCAACTAAAATATGAGAAATTTGAAAATTTTGATTGAAATTAAAAAAAAGATTTAACGATAATTTTGGCATTCCAGTCGTCCCTTTTGTTTTTGCATAAGTCAAAATTCGTTTCAACGTCTAAAAATAAATGATTAAATAAATTGATAAACGATAAAAAAAAATGAAGATTGATGGAGAGAATGAGATGCCTAACGGAAACGTTAAATGTATTTTTATTGGGATATGGAATGGTCAGAATTCCTCCATTCACCCACAATTCCGCTCGAGCGAACAATTGACAACTGACATCTGATCGTTCACAACTTTTTGATTGTGTCATTTTTGAATTTGAGAATTAAGTTGAATTTAAAAATCTGATTCCATGACAATGACTTATGTTTCAATTAAATCAATCATCTTATCTTCTACTTTTATTTTTTTGTCAAAAGAATAATGAGAAAATTTCTCTTTCTTTAAACGGAAATTCTCCTAATTCTTCATCCTTCATTAACTAGTCGACAATCACTCGATTTCTTCAACAAATTTTCTTTACTTTTTTTTTAAAATTAATAGCTAAGCTCAAATCAACAAATGGAATTGTCAAAAATCTTTTTGAATAAATTTATTCCAAAAGTTTATGGACCCGACAGAAGATGGCGAAGAATGCAAATCTTCCGACATACCATCAATTATCATGGACGAGAAAGGAATTGTTATAGGATAGCTCGTGAGAAAATGGAACATGCATGGAAAACATCAACAAGACATCGACAAGTCAGAAAATTAGAAATGAATGAAGTTCTCATCTTCCTTCATTTGAATGAATTTCTCAAATTATTCAATTTAAGTTATGGAATTTTCGATTAGAAGCCGCTGCCAATGAACACCAAATGACAAATCAATTACTTCATGACCATTTACATCGAGTTTCTTTAATTCTTCAAATAATCTCTAATGAAATGTTTGAAGCAAAATATTCGTTTGAATAAGAAAAGTCTTTCAGATTTAGCGATTTTTGAACCCAAAACTTTCGCAGTTTCAATTTCATCGGATAATAATTTTCTTAGTTTTCAATTTTTTTAGGCCATTTGTCAAATAGCGAAACAACATGGAAGAAATTATGGTTATTGCAATGGAGAGGCAGATGAGAAGATCATTATTGGGAAAGATAATTTTGTAGATGTTTTCGAATAAATATTTCATTAATCAGTTTCTATAAATTAATTTATCACAAGAATTGTGAAATTAAATCGAATCATTGACATGGATGATGAATAATTTCATTTTACCTAAACATTTATCACAATTAAAATAATTAAAACATGAATGGAGAAAAATTGAAATAAGGATGATTTAGGAAAAAACTATATAATTTCTCAATTATTCATAAAATTAAATTTATTCTAGGATACAATTCAATAACTAAATTACTACTAACTATGGAACTTTAAAATTTGATTTGAAGTTCAAATATATAAAAAAGTATTAGGTATTAGGTATTAGGTATCTGCTCTCATACTTTTTTTCACTAATTAAACTTCGAAATAATTTGGACAGCGCTTGAAATAAAATATGGTAAATGAAAGTAGATAAACTGAAATATGATGTAGTTTTAACTAGAGAAAGATGTAATATTATTATTCTTACGATTAATTTGGATATAATTTCAAACCGTCTTTTTTTAATAGTATATTTAATAAGCTCTTCAATCTCAATCGATTTTCTCTGCATAACTGACAGAAGATGATTAAGTTTTCTGATAAAAGAAGAAATATTTAATGAAAAGAAAATTTTGGAGAAGGTTCGTAAATAAATATTTTCTAAATCATTTACTACAAATTGACTTGACGCATAATAAGAAATAGAACAATGGAACAATAATGATTTGGAGATTAAATAATGCAATATGAATAATGGAATTATTAATTGATGTTAATGGGAAATTCATGTAAAGAATGAGAAGGATTGTTGAGGAGAATAAGAAAATGAATAAAATCGATAATAATTTTATTTCATGAAAATTAGTTTCCTTTTTTACTTTTCTCGTCGTCATCGCTGTTGTTGTTGCTGTTGTTAGTGAACGAGCACCATTACTTGAATTATTGACAATATGAGATTGTTGTAATTGTTCATGTTCATATAATTCGATAGAAGTTCGATTAATTGTTTCTAATAATTCTGAATCGAATTCACTTTTACCAACATAACTCATAAAAGAATCAGATCGAAATGTATCACTATCCACTTTCGGACAACGACAAGACGAGTGAAATAGTTGACCGAGTGGGATGAGTTGAAAACAGACAGAAATCAGAGGAATAAAATAGAAATGAGATTGACTTTCAATCATCGTCTTTTGGAATTTGTAATAAAAAATTGTTAATGGAATATATAATAGAATTGTTAAAATGTTTCCAATGATGATGATTATGAAAAAGAATTTCCAATTCTTTAATTGAGTTAACGTATAAATGAAGAGAATAGAATTACAGAATAAAATTAGAGAATTTATCAGAATCTTTGCCGAATTGATACATTCGACTACATTCCAGAAATTATGAGAATTGATCGATTCATTAACATGAGAGATTTCATGAAACGAATGATTAATAATTCCATTCTTCCCCAGAATTAATGGAATCACAATTAAAATGGTTAGAACATCAATAAAGAAAATTACAAAGATAATTAGAGATTGATTGAATTCATTGCTGAATTGTTCGATTTTCTGACTTTCAGAATTTTCATTCGATTCTTTTTTTCTTTGAAATAAAATTTCCGTCCATAAATATCTCAAATTGACGAGATGCAACACGAGTGATAAGAGGAAAACCAGTATGAGAATGAAGAAGAATATTTGGTAATCTCGTTCGATCGATTGGTCGTCATTGGTGTTGAGAATATATTGTTTCACACGGAATTGCAATAATGATTTAGTTTCTTCGTTTGATTGGAAATTGGTCAATAAGAAATTATTTTCGTCCCGATACATCAATTAAAAAGTGTTTATCTAAATTAGGAATTATATAATTTCTCTATTCTCAAATATATGATGTGATAATATGAAGTTTCAATAATTATTTTCTAATATTTATCTTCTCTCAGACTTTATGAATAGGTAAATAAGAAAATCACCATATCTCAAAAGAAATAAACGGGAGGAATTCTATAAAACAAATATTATTCCAAGGTACTTCTTCTTTGTTAATTTCTCTTTTTCATCAATCTCATCAAATTGATGCACTCTCCGATTAGATAGTTGCCGATATTAAACATTCGAATTTATAATTGACTATACAAACTAACAGTAAGAAAGTTTCTCTTCCTCCCTCCCACAGGGGCGAGAGGAAATAATTTGTAACTGATGAACAGAAATGTCTTAATAAGAAACATTTCACTTTATCCAAATGTGCACAGGTCGGGAATGTGGAACAAGTTGTAGAAATGAGAATTTTATTTAAAGTTCAATAGTTAGTGAAAGGAGAAAAATATGTGAAAGAGAAAGATGAGAAAATTTTTAGAAATTTGAAATAGTCAAATGGAGATTTATAGGAGACAATTCGTTAGAAATGATATTATGTTTTTTTTTCTTCAGTTGATTTTATCCGATGATGATACTTTCCGTTTCATTGCTAATATCGTGCATACGGTGAATATGTAAACACTAATAAATTCTATAATTTCTATAAGACTAATAATGCTCATTCCAGTATAAAGACCCATTGTACCGCCTAAAGCACCTGAAAAAAGAACAAACATTCGAATAATTTCCCATTTCCTAATTTCTCACAAATGAAACCTAGAAAATCGAATATATTCCTCTTCGGTTTTTGTATGGTCGTTAATGTTGCCAACTCATCATAATAAACAGAAAAATAGAGAATACTATTCCTATTAGAAGGAGGGGAGATGGGAGAGGAATGATGAGAATTTAGTTGGAGGATTGAGGAAGAAACCTCCAATTATATCTCGTTAGACAAACATCCGAATGACGTTTCAATAGAGTGAGATTTGGCTGCCAGAAATCCACATTAAATGGCAAGACCACCGATGCATTCTTCTCATTCAAACAATCAATCTCTTCACTCGTCGTATAATAAGAGATGACATTATAATCCAAATCGATGGCTGTCACCTGTGGAGAATATCGCCATTCGATGCACGACGGTGCCGAACACATTTTACATGTTTTCGTATTAACGAAATCATTTTCTGTTGGTTCTTCAAAATTGGGAATTTAATGGGAAAATAATGAGAATTATCTATAAACTTAAGTTCTTCATTTTACTCAAACAGATATGTGAGTCAAGGGATGAACAATAATCCGGTTTGTTTATTGATGAGTTCTCCATTCTCGGATCAGTATAAGCGATACATCCGCAATTATTCTCTACACGTTCGAAATAGCAATTGGATTGACAGCTGAAAGACGAGTATGACCCATAGAGAGGTAATAAATAGTCTTCTTGGCAATTACCTCCGTCACTTGCATCTAATAATTTCGTCTAATAAACGAAAAAATTTTTCAAATTTTACACAAATAAACAAAATTAAGGAAACATTCTCTCGATTCAATTTGATATAAGAGAATCGACCCGATTGTAATGGAATGCCTCGGAAATTACTCGCAATTGCATCACTCTGATTATGAATGACAACTTTCACTCCTTTGAATGGATCGAACACATACGACTCCTCATATGTGTCGAATGATTTGAGATCTAATCCGATAATTAATCCACCGTCTAATATAAGTCAAATAATATTGAATAATGATGGAAGATCGGCAACTTTTACCAGGTAAATTCTGATTTAACGTTGTCGTATCATTCCAATTGAATGTATAACAAATTTCAGCTTCAGCAAATCTTCTTTTAAACTGTTAAAATTTTTTCTTGAAATTTTAAAAGGAAAATGAATTAACCAAATTTAAATCACATTCATTTCCACTGAAATGACATTGTATTATATTCTGCTTAATATCCCAACTAATCTCTGGCATTATCTTGTGCATTTTCGTCTGTTTAGCTGAAAATCATTCATTGGAATTTCCATCAAATTGACTCCTAACCGATTTCATTCGTTCGTATACTAATCATTCGTTTCAAAGCAATGATTTTGAATAAATGTAGAACTGTTAAATAGATTTCATGAACGAGCATTTTGGGAACAAGAATTTGGACTCCGTTCTCTGGTAGATCCATTAGAGGAATCGGATTCCTTTCCGTCACATATTTCACTATCATTTTAGAACATTTGACGTTTCTTATTCCGTTATCGAGAACATCCCAAACAATCTCACTGATATTTAAATTGAACGGCCATAATTCGTCCAATCTCGTATCGAGACAAGTTCGGAACTGAAATTTGAAGAATTGAAAATGAAGAAAACTTTTAAAGAACTTTTTGTGTGAGTTGTCTCGTATTGTTACTGTACCGATAATAGAATTTACTTCGTTTCAATCGCCAATATTCTACGACCAATAATCGTTTCTTGTATAACATATCATCAATATCTTCTGCACATAATGACATGGTTGTATAAAGAACTGCATAGCGAGATATCTCTCCATAAGTATAATCTTTTAAAATTAAAAAATTAAATTGAAAATCGGATAAATAAGCTAACTACTTTCGATGAAACAATTCTCCAACATTCCTACTTGATCGTTATAAGTTGCATGACGTGTATTGTTCAATCGGAAAAGCATTTTATAATAGTCCATCAAATATTTCACTTCTCGTCTTTCAGTCAACTCTTTCTTACTCAATCTTCAATTTCATTTTAAGATTAATTTTACATATTAAGCAGAATTATTGATTAATAATTTCAAACTGTTGATATTTACAGATGGAAACGGCAGGAAAATCGAGATTGTGCATATACATCTTAGAACTGGATGTGATTGTCGGTTTCGTATAATGATATTCGATAAAGTCAATCGTTGCAAAATAAAACATAACAACAATACCTTAATTAAATTAATGAAGTATCATTGAAAATTCCATGCTAACCGATTAATATGACAAAACTCCAGAAAAGTTTCCTTTTCTTCGTAGTACTTTCCAATCGGAATGCTTTCAAAATGGAATTAAAGAATGTTATATTTTGAATGAATTATAAAACTGAATCCATGAATGGAAGTGTTTGATGCGAAAATGGTTGGTATTCTTTTCAGACATTTCTTCTTGTCTTCCATTTGGCTAAGGATAATTAAATAAATAATAATTCGTTTCTTCCTGTCTTGACCTCTCGGAAAAGGAATATTGTGAATAATTTTATTGAATCAACACTCATATTTTTATGATGATGAATGAAAAAAAGAAAGTTGAAGTGAAGTAATAACGGAAAAAATGGAAGTTTCTCATGCAAAATTTATTCAATTATAATTTACCGATAGATTTCAGTAGTTTCAAATGAGACGAATATTTTAATGTTTCATTCAACTTGTCCAATTTCTTATATACAACAAGAAATGATGACCAATTCATCGATAATTTTGTTTTCATCAATTTCGAATGAACTCCAGAAGAATGATGTAAATTTATTATTATTCTTCTACTTTTCTCATCATTCACTTCTTCTTTTGCATTATATGACAAAGAACATTTGATGTCGTTAAATGAATGATAATCACTTCCTCCATAGAATGCATCGATTATTTTATTATTAGTAAATTGTTTCGAACTGACGTCTACATTCGTCGATTTAGCGATGATTTGATATTTGGGGAAATTGTGCACTCCGATTAATGCCAAATTATAATTTTGTTTAAGAAATTCAAATAATTTCAATTTCATTTCTCTCGTCAATTTTTCTTTCAACATACTCTCACAATCAATTGATGAATTCATATAATTCACAATTTCTTCATCTTTCTCAATTTTCTCTATTTTCTCTAACTACCAATAAATTCATTATTATTTTATCAATTAAAGAAGATGTTGAACTAACGAAATTATTATTAATTTCTTTTATGATCCATCTCATTAACGACTCATTATACGATTCTAATTAGAAGAGAATTAAAAGTAGTTCAAGTTCAAAAAAAGAAAATAAACGATTTGTGATATTCCTAAAATTTTTTTCATTTTTTAAAAGTAAAATCAGATCGTCAATTATTTCTTCAAATTCATCTTCCATTCTTCTTCAATATAAAGTAAATAAGAGAAATGTTTTATGAGAAATTCTCAATTACAATTCGAGATTGAGAGATTGAAATGATAATGATAAAATTTATTTAATTAATTTCAACAAAAATAGAAAGGTAAATAGATGAAATTGTATTATTATAAAATGAAATTATCTTTTCGTGAAAAATGAATGAAAAAAAGTTGATGAAAGAATTGAGATTCATAATAGTATGTGTCATATTTTATATGAAATGTTGTAGAATAATACTATAAAGTAGGAGGAAGCAGAGACAAGAAATAATAATTTTGACGGGAAAATAATAATTTTGACGCGAAAATAATAAACAAAAATTATTTCAATATTTCATTTCGTTGATGGTATTCGATGACGGTTTCAACGAACTAAAGTTTACAATGAGATCTTCACCGTTTTCACCGTCATCGTCATGTATAATATTTCCATCATTATCATATTTGCGTTGTCGGAGAGATCGTTGATCGGCTAATTCTTCCATATCTTGTGCCATCACATCATTCGTTTGTTGTTGATATCCATGATAGAATCGTTTGTTGAATTGATCGAATATTCGATGAAGCCAATTGAATTTGAATAAATTGATGGTTGGTGAATAATTAGTTGTTGAATTGGATGAAGTAGTTAAAGGAAATGATTGTTGATGTTGAACGAAACGTTTCCTGTCAACTTCCGTTATTTCATTTCCCACATTATATTCAGTTGATTGAGATTGTGTGGCGAGATAACCATCCGATTTGAATAAATGGAGAGCAGTTGGCAAATATTGTTGAAATCGATGAGAGAAAGTTTTCCTTCGTCGTTCTGATGGAGGTTCTTCTCGCAAATGATGCCATTGATGGAAATTGGAACGACGACGACGTCGTATCACATAGAGATTGATAAGAAGAATTAATAGAAGGAAAAAGAGAATGGTCAATAAAACGATAGCGAATAAGGATTTTTTTCGTTTAATAAAATTTGAGAGAGGAAATTGGATTTTCTTCAAAATTTTCAACGATTTCCTAGAGATATTCACTTCATGTAAATCGATACAGAATTTTGAATAATTCCCAGCACAAATACATTCCCATTCGAACGTTCGACTATTTCGATAACAATTACCGAAATTCTTACAGAATCCACGACAATTATCTTTTGTTTTCCATCTAAATGAATTCTCTAATAATCGATTATAATCATCATCATCATCATCATCATCATCATTATCGTCATTATCGTCAAAGTTGTAAATGTTTGATGATGTTGAATAAAATTCATTTTCGTCATTATTTGATGAATCATTTAATTGTTCAATTCTCATTTCACAATGATCACCAGAAAACGATGTTGGACAATGACATTTAGGAAGGAATTGATCATCGATGAAACATTTACCGTCATGAGAACAATTGAAAGAATTACAAGCGGATTGTCGACAATCGTTACCACCGAACATGGAGAAACATTGACAGAATTCATTTCTTTCAATTAATTCGTTGAGTTGTTCGTTGGATAAACTGTCGTCATCTAATAAACATTTTTGAGTGAATGGTTTCGCTGCACAGAATGAACAATGATCATATTGACATCTTCGTCCATAAAATCTGGAGGAGGAACAAAAACATTTGTCGACAGTTTTGAATGAATAACTCATTTCTATGAGATTCTTTTTCACTTCGAGTAAATCGTCATTAAGCCAAATTTTATCAGAAATATTATTCTTTTTAGGGAAATATGATTCTAATAATAAATCATAAAATTTATTATGAAATTCACTATTCATTTGAGAATGGTCTAATAAATTGTTTTTGGAATGAACAAGAATATTGGATTGACGATAATTAATGAGTTGACAGGTGGAATTGTTCAGACAGAAATTTTGACATACTGAATGGAATTCATTCATACAAATATCATCCATTGTCATTCGATTGTTGATGGAAATTGATGGATGTTTATGAGAGAAATCTTCCATAAAATATTTTCGATTAGATCGACAAAGACATTTGTAATTTATCGAATAATCATTAGATTTCTTCCGATCTCCCACTTTCTCTACATATGGAACTGGTGATAGACATGTCACATATTTATTCTGCTTAAAAATGAATGGAATATGATAATGATTATCTGATGGTACTTCCTCCATGATGATATGATGACAAATTGTCGTTCTTTCCATCGAATAGAAATGAGATGAATTCGATCGTTGGAAACATGACGAATTTAATTTTTTGAGAAAATAATGAGAATTTTGAAATAAATTCTCTTTCATTTCATGAATTAAATCATAATCGAACGGTTGATTAAGAGAATGAAGAATAAAATGGAAATTGACATTTTCCAATTTCTTCGTTTTTGTTGTCGATGGAATTTTTTTCAATTTCTTTTTGAAATTTTCTGATAATTTAAAGAAAGACAATTGACGATTATCTTTGAAAAAGAGATGGAGAATATCATTGAAAATGAGAAAGTCGATTGGCGTTTCATCGATATTATCATTCCATTGATAATGAAGTAATCTCGAATAATTTCTTTGATAATCATCGATATCTAAAAGAATTGAACAACTTTCAATTTTCCTCCTTTTTCTATCGATCCAATATAATCGATTTTTCGTATGATCAACAATTAATCGTTTTGCCTCCCATAATTGATGTTGAATTAGAATTTGTGGTTGGATAACATTCATTGTCTCATCAATTCGACTTCGATAAATTTGATTATTATCACTGATATATAAATAAGCTGATATTGGATCAACATAAATTGAATGAATAAATTTAATATTTTTTATATCATATTTTTGTAATCGTATCAATTGATAATTATCTCGTTGTTGAATTGAATGTTCCATGAGGAAATACCAATGGAATTGTAATGCATCGATTGTGAGTTTAGATGATTGTTTCAATAAATTAATACGATTCGCATAATTCTCATAAATGGTATGAAGAGATGGAAATATTCGTTTATAAAATCGACATTTCCCATTTCCATCATTTTCACCATTCAATGATATTTGATATGGTTCATCTACTAATCTCACAATACGATGACGACCATGATCATCATCAACGATATAAATCATTTGATGGAGCCAATCGACTGATAAATATTTTGGATTATGAAGAATTAATTCGTGATGAATTTCTTCAAAAATTCCATGAAATTTCATTTGAAATGATGGATCAAGAATACCACCAGCCATCACATGAATGAATGAGAGAAGATCGACATTTCCTCCAAATTCCACTAATTGATGAAGATAACAATCCATCTCTCTTAATGAGATGGAGAAAAGAGCTTTGATATTATTATCGATCCAATAAAGAAAATAATCTGGTTTACTTTCACCATTCTCTCCTTTCAATTCAACATGACGAATTGCCATATCTGTCAATTGAATCGATTCATTTAAATGTTCTAATATTCCTGTCAATTCTTCTAATAATAATGAATCATTGGCAATTTGTGATCGAATTGATGTGAAGAATTTGTCGTTTGGTTTCGTAGATAATTTCATAATAAAACTTTCTCCTAATATTTTCGTTTTGTCTGATTGATGATGTTGAATGAATGAGACTAATTGATTAATATCAGTCATTTTCCATTCAATTATTCCATTCGAATGGATATGTATCGATTCCATTGGAATAACATATCGTCTCCAATCGATCATGAGTGATGAATAATAAGATGATTGAAAATTAAATTGAAATTCTAATGGTTCTCTCACCATTTGACAATAATGACCAATAGGTCGATATGTTGATAAACATGAACATCTTTCTTCTGAAATGAAACTATTAAGACATCTCTGACTACAAGTACTCCAAGATGAATGATTGATCATTCTAATAGAAGTGATATCGATTTGACATTGATCATTTCTCGTACACGAATATCCATTAATCGATAATTGATAACCATCAACACAATCACAATAATATGATGATGAACTTTCCAGACAGATTTGTTCACAAATCGAATTTTCACAAACATTCGATTCATTTCTTGGATGATGACACAAAATTTCATCGAGTCGATTTCGACAATCCCATTTGCCATTACATAATTGATCAGTGAAAATACATTCGTCTTCTATCGATATCGAATTGAGTGAAGATAAAGTGTTACAAGAAAGCATTCCACGTGAACGACATGATAATTCATGAACTTCTAATTTCTTATGTTGACATAATCGTTCGTCATCATTATCAAAACAATCATTAATACCATCACAAATGAGAGATGATGGAAGACATCTCATTTGATAATTTTCAATTATCCATGGACTATGATTAGTTAATGAATTATTATTAATTTTTCGAATTAAACAACTGAATGTATTAGAGGAACATGTGAAAGGATTTGTTTCTAATTTCTTTTTCATTTCATCCATCGATTTATCATGATTAATTGAAGTATAAGTAAGAATGAGACCACATAAATGATCATGTTCATCATCATTATTTGGACAATCGACAAATCCATCACACATCATTGAAATTGGAATACATCGAACATCTTTCTCATCTTTCATAATACATCGATACATTTGATGATTTAAACAATCTTCTCGACTTGTTCGATAAATATCGTTCATTGATCGATATTTAATTTTCAATTTCTCTAAAATCGTTTTATCATTTATTTGTCTCTCTTCTAATAATGTGTCGATGTTCGTACAATTCATCTCATCATCACCACTTGGACAATGAGGAATAGAATCACATTGGAATTGTTTCGAAATACAAATCGAACTATTTTTACATTTATATTGGGAGATGGTACAAAGACTCTTCTTTTCATTTGTCAAGTTTCGACAGAATTCCATTTGTTCATCAGATGCATCATCACAATTTTTGAAACCGTCACATCTCCAATTATATGGAATACATTGATAACGGTTAGCACAAAGAAAAAACGGTTTTGGACATTCGATTTCACGACAAATATCTTTATTCTCATCATCTAATAATATTGATGGAATTGTTTCAATATCCAATAGACCATGTTCATTGATGAGTTGAGGATTATGTTGATGGAATGGATCATTTTCAATCCAAAATAAAAATTCCTGAATTGATGGTAAAAGACAATTGTTCGTTCCATCACATAATCGAAAGATGTCGATACAAACACCAGAGAATTTACATTTATATTGATATTTGTGACATGGATTATTTGTGGAACGACAATTTGATGGATTTTCATCCATACTTTTCAAATGATTAAATAATAATTGTTCGAATGACAATTTATTTGTCGTTTCATTTCGATTAGTTATCTCTATTCTACAATCTTGTCTTCCATCACATTTCTTATTTTCATTCAAACAGATTTCATTCTCATTTCCATCGAAACATTTGAATTGATGTTCATGACAAATAATTGTTTCATTAATTCGATTCGATTCCGAATAATCATTGATGAGACAACCGATTTCATCTTCTCCATGGAAACAATGTGGATGTCGATCACAAATCAATTCTTGTGGAATACATTTAGGATTTGGTTTTCTTCCTCTTCCTCCTCCTTCTCCTCCATCAATCTCCGAATATAAATAACATGGAATGAAATTTTTTGAACAAATAAAATTTTTACAAAATTCAAATATTTCATCATTTAAATTATCATCATCACAATCTACATTTCCATTACATAATTGTGCACGGGAAATACAGCGAGTGGAATTGGGACAATTGAACATTCCATGTACTGGACATTTATGATGGAGATGATGACAATTAATTTCATCTTCACCGTTCGGACAATCATTAAAACCGTCACATCGCCACCAACTATCGATACAATGATTTGTTGATTGACATAAAAATTGAGTAGGTTCTTTACAATCTCTTATCAAATTAAATTGAGTATAAATTGGATTAATTCTCTTCAACATCTTTTTATCACATTCATTCAATCCAACGATATTTATCGTATAATTTTTTAATCGACATCCATTTCCATCAATCACTTCCATCTCATCATCACATTCACAAAATTGTCCGTTTTCATTCATCAGACATAATCCATGACAATCTAATAAATGACATTGATGTCTTGATGAAAATTTCCCAATATTTCTCAAACTTAATGGGGCTGAATCGAAAGTGAAAATTGTTTCGATTTCTTTCATTTGACGATATTTTCGATGAATAATTTCATTAGAATTCAAATGAATTTCTTTCATATCAATTCCACTCAATTTAGAGATACGAATAATTGATTTATGATATACATCAGATACATAAATATATTCTCCACCATCCATAATGGAAAAAGAATGAAGTAAAATATTCTCTTTTTGAAAATGATTTGAATAATAAATTATAATTTGTGATAAATTTCCATTATATGGAATACTCGCCAAATATCCTAATCGACCATCAATCCAATACAATCGTTCATCATCACCAACTAACGAATTTGGCCAAATGATCGACAATCCAAATTCCATCAATTTTTTATTGTCAACAATTCGTTTTGTTTCGTTTCTTCGATTCATATCAATTCCACCAATATGTGGATCTTTACTCCAATCGGTATAGAATAACATATTTCTCTTCTCATCAAATAATAATGCACGAAATGATTGTTCTTCACATGTCTCATAGAGAAGTTTTCGATGTTTTGTCTTTAACGATGCCATTTCTATCGATGACAATTTCTTGTCACTCCAAATGATATTTCCACCATTTCCATCTAAAACGATACATTCAGGTAAACCGATATTATGATAGAGAAATATTTCACTATCAAAATAATGAAGTGGAAGAATGATATTTCGGACGTTGTCGATATCGAATCGAATCCGTTTAATCACACCATAATCTTTCGTCGGTCCATGATACATTTCAGCGAAATATAAATATTTTCCTTCCATATCATAAGCAGTTGAGAGGAATGCTTTCCCATTGTCCAATATGAGAAATTTTGAATTATCATCAAATAAATAGATATGATGATGATCTGTCATCAGAAATCGATTATCGAAATTTGAATAATCTAATTGAGTAGAGGAACATTTATTTGGTGGGAGATGAATTCGTTCAAATTTCTTCTCAATCATTTTCCAATGAATATAATCTTCTCTCGATGATGATGATGATGATGTGATAGGAAGGAGACATTCATCAATTTTTTTACAATCGATCGATTTATATTCATCAATGAATTCATATCCTTCAATACATTCACATCGAT
This sequence comes from Seison nebaliae, assembly GCA_023231475.1. NCBI lineage: Eukaryota > Metazoa > Rotifera > Pararotatoria > Seisonacea > Seisonidae > Seison > Seison nebaliae. Next base: position 11,176 of record JALJEE010002390.1, on the reverse strand, counting down.
AAAGTGGAGAGAGAAATAGAAAAAAATGATTTAATGAATTCATTCTCATATTTTTCATCCATTCATTTATCGGGAATTGTTCACGACATATCGTATTCTTTCCTTGACATGGCGATTGACCATTAATCAGACATGATGATTCCACATCGAATAATTGATTCGATTTCTCATCCACTTTGATCGATAAGAAATTTTTAAAAAATTTTATTAAATGAAATTTCTTATTATTCCGCTCAAATCCAACACATTGATTCATTGTCATATTTTCGATTGACAATAAATTAATTTTAGAGTTGAAGAAGAAAATTTCTTCATTGATTATCGATTGACTTAAAGAATATGCAGAAATGAGACAATTTAATATTGGTAAATATTCTTTTAAACTTCCACTCTCCATTTCAATACATTTATTCTTACATTGATAACATGCGATGACATTATTCTGATTTGATTGACAAAATTCCATATTGAACGGTTGTATAGTCAAATCATAAAATTGATCATAAATATCATGAGTGAAATTATTTGAATTTCTACAATCCATTTCATCTGATGTATCTCCACAATCTACTATCCCATCACAGACACGTGTACCAGAAATACATTTCTCCAAATTGTGACACATCCATTGTGTATTTGAATTTAATTCATTCTCATTATGATCACAATTGAAATGACTTCGAAATAATTGATGTTCCTCCAATGGCGAGATGGAATGTTGATGGAAACCACAAAACTTTTGATCTTCTCGACAATTATATCGATCGAAACAAATTTCAGATTCTCTCAGACATTCATCACCACATCGAATATATCTGACGAATTTATATTTGGGACGATATGTTCGAACTTTTTTCTTCATCTTTTCTGGTAACCGTTCAACGGTAGTCATTTCATTCTCATTTATATGGAATAAATTAGATGAACATTCTCTCAATAAAATTCGATTTACATTCTCTTTATTCATCAATTTCTTCTGTAAACGACATTTCTCATTAAATCTTCCATTTGTGGTGATGGAAATATCTTCGTCTGAACCATCAACACAATCCACAATACCGTCACATAACGACGATTCCAAAATACATTTCGATGTATTTCCACATGGAATTAAGGGTGATGGACAACGATCTGGTGAGAGATCTTTACATTCTTCTTCCCATTCATCACTCTCATTCTCACAATCAATCTTTCCATCACATCTTTGTCGATAATCGATAATTTCCATTGGATCATCAACGATTATCAGTTCATCATGTCGATTCTTTTTACAATCGAATTCAGGAATAAAATTATTATTATTCTCATAATCATCAACATGATCATGAGAGAATCGGGGTAAATGTAATTTCATTAAATCACAATTGAATTCATCACTTCCATCTAAACAATCTACTTTTCCATCACAAATCCATTCAGATCGTATACATTGAGAGATAATATTATTTCTCAAATGTTCCATCGGTAATTTTTTATTAGATTCAAAATAAAATCGAAGATATGCTGAATATTGCATCTGATGTTGACATGATATAATTCCTTCAATTATTTTTGGTGGACATTGTAAAATAGAATTGTCTTTTATCATAATTTTATCATAAAATTTCTTCGTATTCTCATGAAAATCTTTTTCTAATTTATTCGTCGAATATGATTTTGTCATTAAATATAATTCATTAATTAAATGATTATCACTCAATCTCTCTTTATCACTATCATTAATGAAAGTTTTCCCTTTCCAACGTGAAATGATTCGATGGAAATTTGACGGATTTCCAATATTCGTCACATCAACTCTCATTTCAATGTAAACTTCTGGTGCCATTCGATCATTCTCATCATCAATTTTCAATAAATAAATAAATTTCTCTTCTTTCTCAAAAGCATTCGTCAATTGTAGAAGTAGTCGATTATTGTCAATTAATCGAATTTCTTCAATTTCCATCAAATCGGTGGAGAAGATCAAACTTGAATAAATTTGAAAAAATTCGTTTTTATGTGAAATTTTCTTGATGAAAATTTCGGAGAATTTATTTGAAAAAATCTTTCTAGTTTGCCACCAAATGAGAAAATTCTTCCCAAATACCACATCCTCAATCTGATTGAATGGATCAAATTGTCGTTTATTATGATGATCAGTTATCCAGAATAATTCTCCCAGAAACTTCTCTTTTTTGTCGTTTAATGAAAATCGAATAATTTGCCATGGGAAAATTAAATAATATTCATTAATTATATATTTCTCATTATGAATATTTTCTTTTAAATGAAAACGACAACTCTTCCAATTCCAAACCACTTTCTCACTTTCATTATATTTCGTTATGAATGTTCCATTGAATATTCTCTGATTTATTTCTAATTCTTCCATTTCTTTCATTAAATTTATCGATATTTTATAATCGATAACGTCTTCTGAAGAATATTGAATATCTGATCGAATATCATTTAATATCTCTCTTGATTTTTCAATAATATAACTGACATTTCGATCTGTAATAATTTGTTCGATCAATTCATCTCGAATATCATCGATAAATAATTGAATATTATATCGATGAATATTGAAAGTGATTATCGATTGTTCATCTGAATTTCCATCTATCGATTTCAATTTTAGAATAAAAAGAAATTGTCGAAACTCGTTAGTAAATGATAATTGTTTAGATGAGATGGAGATTGATAAAGGGAATTCTATTTTAATTATTCGATATTTCGTCAAAAAATATTTTGAATAATTATGAAAAATTAAATTGAATTCACAATAAATTCCATCAATTTCTCTTGAAACACTCATGAGAATAATGGAGGAAGATATTTGAAATAGTTCTAGAAATAACGTTCCATTTTCCATCACATCCGATTTCTTCATTGAAATCAATTTCCGATAATCATAATATTTATAATTTCCATTAATTTCATAAATTATTGATTGATTATTCACTTGCAAATCAACTAAATAATTGAAAGAATTTCTCGAATTTTTTTTTTTTTCAATTAATTTCATTTCTTCTGAAATGATTTCTGATGGAAAACTTATTTGATATTGATCCACATTCGAAATTAATATATTATGAGACAGAAATAATAATAAAGATTTCTCTTTGAATTTCTTCACTTCATCTAAAGAGAAAGATGAAAATTGTCCATTCGTTCGAATGATGAGAAGTCGATTATTATCAAATCCTAATTTTATACGATCCGTTTCGATGAAGGAGAAAGTGAAGAATTGTTCGAGACATCCTCTCCAACTCATAAACTCACAAAGTTGTCCTTCGAACATGTTCGTTTGACGAACGAGATAAATGACAATTAATTGTGTTGCATTATTTTTAGGATTATGGAAAATTTCTAATAATCGAAGTTGAACAAATTCCGATTTGATATGAAACAATTTCTCCATTGATAAACCATCACTATGATTATGAGTTGGTTTGTGGAAAAAGTGAAAATAAGTAATATTCAATTCCATATATTTGATGAGAATATAATCGTTTGATATTCTCAATTGGAAATAATCATTCATTTCATCCATTGGTTTATTAATTAAATTTTCATTTAAATAATTTTTTGTTTTATGAAAGAAAAAATTCGTGTCATTATTCTCCATTTCCATCTCGTTCTCCCAAAATATTTGATTATTTAACGAGAAATTAATTGAAAATAAAACGGTCGTTTCAATTGGATTCCATTCGATCACTTCCAATTCCAGAAGAGTTCCACTCGACGATTTCGAGAATTGTGAAATATTCAAATTGATAATGGAATAAAAAAGAGAATTGTTGAAGAGAATAATCGAATTGAAATTAATATGTTTCAAAAATAATTTATGTTTTTGGAAAAATATCGATTCATCAATAATCGTTTCATCCATCTGATTTCCAATTAATTTCAATTGATAATCATTTTCATTTTCATTATCAAATGATTGAAAAGAATTTGTAAAATGATTAAATCTCTTCAAAATAATAAGATTCCAATCTATTTCATCGTTTTTAGTTCTCTTCCAAAATATTTTTACAATTTTTTCATCACTCTTCAAATAATGACGCAAGTCGTTTGGTAAGAGATAAATGAAAGGAAATAACGTTTGGTGGAATTGTTGAGCGACGAATGGAAATGAGTTATTGTTCGATTGAAAATTGGGAAAGAAGATAAATGAAATATTTCTCTTTTTCAATAATTCATCATTAGATAAACAAACTGATTGTCTGGTAACTGATGGTGAATTTAATCGTAAAATAATTTCATCTTCTTTACAATTCGATAATATTTTCGTTGATTTTAATGATTTGATTTCAGCATTCTTTCGATCTAAATATTCTTCATTATGAAATAAATTGAGACGTTTGATAATTGAATAATGTGAATTGATAGATAGAATGAGAGAATTAAATAAATTCATTTCATGTGCCACATATAATTTAGGAATTAATGTCGATCCCAATTCCTGTTTCATTTTCATTTTCTTCATTGTAAATTGTAAATAAAATAATTTATTAATTTTATTAATATTTTGATGATGAAAGTAGAAGATTGATGAATTTCTTCTATTATTTAATGATGGTAATTGTTGAAGGAATTGAATTAGAGATGTTTTCAATTGAGAATCGATATCACCATAATGATATTTTATTTCCGAATCAATATCATTATCACTTTCCAAATCATTCATTTGAGAGATGTTGTTCAAGAGATGTCGATTAATATTTATCGAATTTTCTAATTTCAATGTCATCGAATTATCAGATGAGAATGGAATTGAATAAATGGTATTTAGAAAAGAATCGAATAAAACGATCTGATATTCATTTGAATTTGAAGAAATAAATTGGAAATTCTTTATATAAATTGGAATTCCATCAACTATATTAATTGGATGAATGTCGATATGAGATGTCGTTAAAATATTCAATAAATTCAAACAATCGATCACATTTTCATAAATGACTCTCATTTCAGGAATATTGATAGAATATGGAATTCGTCTCATATAACAGAGTGAGGAAGAGATGTAATCGATTTGTATTGAAATAATTTCATTTAAACGTCGATTCTCTGATGAATTACTTTCTCGTAACAATTCTTTATTTTTAATTAAATTTGAACATTTCAATTCATTGAATTTCTTTTGACAATCATCAACAAATTTAAATTTTTTTATTTCTCTCATTCCATTTCCATCCAAATCCATCGAATTGATAGTCGTTTCTTCAACAATGAAATCATCTTCGAATTCTTTTTTAATTGAACTGAAAATAATTTGTCGATATGATTCATGAATTTTGAGAGATGTTATTTTCACATTGTCCAATTCCATCAAAATTGATGATTTCATATCATTCTTATTTAATTCAAGTAATTGGATTATGGATTGATTGGGAGATGATGGATAAGAAAGATAAATAAACTTCTCTTCAATAATTCCATCAACAGAAATTCGATAATTGTAATCGAAGATAGATGATGAAAAATATTTTGATTCATATAATAATTCTTCTTTCGTCGAATCAGCAATAATAGATGATCGATATAAGAGGAAATTGAAATGATAAGAATATTCGAGATTGATTAATAAATAATAAATATATTGATTCCAAATGAAATAATCATGAACGACATATTGAGATTTGTGGGAAAGTGGAATCCGTTTTGAACGGTTTCCATTCATCATTAACGATACTCGAAAATGGATGTCTGATCTCATTCTCATTTTCAGTTCATTATATTTCTGTTTGACAATAGGAAAATGTTGAACGAGGAAATTATTCATTGAAAATCGATAAAATTTATCAATCACATTCTCTCGATCCATTTCGATGGTGATGGAAAAGAAATTTCCAATTTCACAATTTCCATTATTCATCACATATGGTACATAACAAGAACATGATTTAGATTTATCGTTCCAAATCGATAATTGATCACATCGAATTGTTTCGTTCTCTTTCGATTCCACCAAATTCAAATCGAATAATTTTGAAAATTTTTCATCGAGAAATTTTTGAAGAAGAGTTGTATTATTCGTTCTATTAATTTGATGAGATAACATCGATAAATCAGGTAATCGTTCACGAAATATGAGAAATTCATTCATTGGCACATTAGAAATAGATAATAAATATTGATTATTCGAATAGATAATTGTAGAATAATCATTCACATAATTTTCATATGGATTAATTGTCGATTGATTTTTTGTGAAATATTCGAGTGGCCAAAGAGAATGAGTTGGAACGGTCGTCAAATCCACATGATATAATGATTTGTCATTTGAATAAAATAATTGATGTTCATGTATTGCCATTGAATATATGTGAACATTTGTCTCCAAAACCATCAATTGACGACATTCGATGGTTTCTTTCGTATATCGACATTCCTCAATACTCGAATAATTGATATCAAATAAATAAAGTTTTTGAGAGAAGATATCAATGGTCATTGAAATAAAAGTGGAAAGACAGGAATGGTCATTGAAATTTAATTTAAAACGATAAATTTCATTTCCATCCAAATCCATCATGATAATTTCACAATTGATCGTATAAAAGATGATCGATTGATATTGGTCGATGGAGAGAGTTGATGTAAATTTTAAATGATTTGTCAATTCATCGAAATGATATAACATCTCATTATCATCATATTCATCGTTGGAATGAAATGATTTTCGATAAAGTGCCAATTGGAAGATATCGATCCAATAAACGTTCTCACTAAAACAATCGACAACTATTGAACGAATATTTGAATTGACTATTGTTCGATAAATGATACGATGATGAATCAATCGATAAATATCATTTCCAGTTGACGATAATTCCCCATAATGAATCGATGATTTTTCACTCCAAAATATTTTAATTCGTCCGTCAAATGAGAGACAAGAAGTGATCGATATAATCGATTCATCACTCTTCCATACCACATAAGTTGAATTTAAATCTTTAACAATAATTAATTTCTCTCCAGATAAAATAAGAAGATTTTTCTTTATTAATTCTTTATTTAATTGACATCGATAATTATCAAATAATCGATATGGCACATAACATGCACATTCTGCCCCATTAACACAATTATGTTCACATTTTCCACACAAACGATTTTCACATCCATCTCTCTCCGAATGAAATAAATTGAATTGATTATCATCATTCGTTTTCATCGGACATTTTCGAAAGATTTTCTTCGCTTCAAAAAAAATATCTTCAGCAGAACAACCACATTGAATAGAATTGATGAGTGGAATACATTGCATCGATGGGTCACAAATATTCGATTCATTACACAATCGTTTCGATTCATCACAATCCTTTTTTTCCTTCATATTTAAAATCTGACCCATTTCACAAATCCGATTTAATGGAACACATTCACCTCTCACAAATCGATAATGATGAGGATCACAATTCAATTGAATTGTCTGATTTATATAACAATTCAATTCGTCAGAAAAGTCATTGGGAGGACAGTCGGCAATTCCATTACATCGATATTTGTTGTCAATACATTTGGAGAAGGAATTGTTACATTCGAATTGATTCGATGAACAAATCAAAGTTGTTTCATTTCGAACAAAAATTTTGAAAATGAACAATATTTGGAGAATTGAGAGGAAATGAGATTTATCTGCAAATTTCATTTCCGATCAACAACTTGTTCGCATTTAAATTCTTCTTATTTCCATGAACACAATTTTTCTAAAGAAATTTATCTGTTTGAATTATTTTTATAGTAGCCTCTTATCTGCTACTAATTCTCTTTGTTTAATTTACTATCTTGCTATGTACAGTCCAATGTACATCATGTAATTAGAAAAGTTACAATTATCTGTTGATTTGAGTGGGAAAGTGATAGATTTGTATAAGGCGATTCCTATTGGCTATTTGTTGAGAAGATAAGTCTCCTTTAAACTTCTCCAATTCACTTTTTCTCTAATATAATCTAGTTAACTTTTTTCAAAAGTTCGGCTTCCTATTCTAATATTCATTTGAATTCTATCTAAACTACTTCATTCATTTGATAATAAATATTATTATTTCTATTAATAATCGTGGTACAGATTATAGGAAATGTCACGAACCAACAATTTGACAATAAATCACCAAAATCGATCATAAATGAACACGATTAATACCGACAATGATAGAACTAACGAAAAAACAGCAAGTTAGGTAAGAGACAGATAACCATAAAATATTTCGTTCAATAATTTTCAGTAACATTTCAAATCAAAAAATATTTATTAAGAACAACAATAAATATGATAAAATATCAAATCCCAAATTTATCAATGATATTTTAACAGGAAATTTTTAAGTCAAAATATAAAGCACATGCCTCCACCATTTAACGAAATCATACCATCCCTTTCCCTTGTTTTTTCCATCCGCCATCTGTTTTAAAAGAAGTTCTTATAAATATAAAATTATTAAAAGAAAAACCGTCATATTCCCATAATCTGGAGTGACTGTATATTCGACTGGTTCGATTTGATCGATAGAATGCACTGCTAATTCATCATCCTTTATTTGAAAGAAATAATTAGAATTTTCTGCCGATTTGAACTGTAACTTCAGGAATTGTTGCTGATACGTAAAGACAAGATAGAAAAACTATTAAACAAATTAAGAAGAATTTCATTTTCTTTCAATTCCTGTTTAATATTATTCCAAATTAACTAATTGTAACTTAAATCCTCAAAATTAACTGATGGTTAAATACTCGACATTTTGATTCATTATCAATAATTGTTTAGAAACTTTATTCATAAAAACCATAACCGGACACATTCGATTAACAAAAAACTGATATAACAATTATTCGTTACAATAAGAATTCAGAAAAACTTTTATAAAAATTACTTCAAATTCAGTTAAAACAAAAGAAAATTTCTTTCAGGTCAAGAAGGTGATTCTTCCAATATTTCAACAACAAAAGAAAATAAAATTAATTTATAATTTAATATAATTCAATTTAATAATTATTTATAATTATGCTCCATATTGTTTGTTTATTATAACATAAAAAATGTTAACCATACCGATTTGATTTACTCTTTCAACGACTATTATTCCTGGTTATACAGGAAAACGTCATTATACTCATATAAGAATTTAATCTAATAAATAGCGATCTTTAATAATAAATAAATTATTTGAGAATAAATTTGAAAAATAGTCAATTTTTTTTTGAAAGTGTATTTATTTCTCAACGTTAACAACCACCAAAGTTCAGAGTTCTACATTTACAAATGTAACTATAGAATTCCCTCATGAACACTTCAGTCGAATTGGGATAACCGTTAACAAGGAAAAAAAACTCAAATCATGATTGTTAATGCACCACAAGAACGAATTCTATTAGATAATTCTCTCATCATACCTAAGAATGATATAAACACTCTTGGGATCACGATTGCTAACAATCTGAAAGATGACATCATGATTGAGAAACTGAACCTAAAAATAATTCGCAGAGGAAACAACCTACTAACTACTCTTGCAAAACTTCCGATTAAGCTAAAATTGATGATATTGAAATCTTATATTTTAGACCTCTTCGGATCTAATTTAACGAACTTGAATTTACATTTAACGAACTTGAATTTTCATTCTACTAACTTGACTTTTTGATGATTTCTATCAAATAGATTTCTATCTTCTCAGATTTATGAACTTGAATTTTGATTGTACGAACTTGACTTGCTGATGTACGAACTTGATGTTGAAAAGGTATAGAAGTTAAAAAATCGCCAGGTTAACAGTAACCAGTAACATTTAAAAATTTAAAAAGTTCTGCGGAGGAATTACGGGATTCAGAAATGGCCGCAACGCAAATATCTTATATATATATATGTTTATGAAATAGTCGAGATGACAAAAATCATTACAATGAACAAAAAATCTGGGAAACAAGAACAACTTTTGAAATTGGAAAATTCAATTTTCAAAATGAGCCCCTCATTGATATTACCGGTATAATTCTTCCGACATTGCACATCAAATTGGGATGAGCCAAACAATTCATCAAAGCATTTGGAGAAAAAAGTAAATGTTTTACCTTTTTGAAAATTTTTTTTCCGAAATTATCTTACCAAAAAATAAGAAATGATATTCTGACAGGTCCCCAAATTAATAAACTGAGAGACAATAAACATTTTTTAGAAACAATGACATTACCGGAAAGAGATCCATGGGATAAGTTAACAGCTGTATTAACTAAGTTCCTCAGTAGAAGAACAGATATGGGTGGAAATGAATGCAACGATATGATTGAAACATTCCATAAAATTGGTTGTAGAATGTCCATCAAAATGCAATATTTGTACCACCATAAAGATTTTTTCACAAATAATTTGTGTAGTGTTTCCGAAGAACATGGAGAACCTTTTTACCAAGACATCAAAATAATGGAAACGAGATATTTTCAGAAAGATTATCAGAATATGTTGGGTGACTATATATGGTCTATTGTAAGAGAAAGCACCCAAAAATATAGAAGAAGCAGCAGCACTACTAGAACATTTTTATACTTATAATATTTTCACTGAACAGTTTTATTTTTTGCACTATTTTTTTCCTTCTACCTATTTTACGTAAATTTTTAAAAAAATATCTTTAAAAAATAAATTTAAAAATTGGAAAAAATTAAATTAGTTAATGGCAGATTATAATCTGCCATTAATTTCAATAAAGGAAAAAATTACAATTTTATATCCTGAAACTTAAAGAGTAGAATGACACACTTATAATGCGCCGGAGACCAAAATTTATTCAATTTTTATTATTCTCTAAAATTAAAATATTTTCCCCCAGTTACATCTGTCGACTAGAAATTTTTGTTTCTACAAGTTGAAGTTCTTTGTTAAACTTTACTTAAGTATTGATCGGATTTTCGGCAACCTACTGGCGTGACTTCGGAGTGCAAAAAGTTAAGGTGGATGTTCAACGACTTATTTGATTTTTTAAATTTCGTTTTCATATTTTATAATTTCATGAAACAAAATTCACGTCAAGAATAAAATAAATTCGAAATTTACGACAATTTGGGTAAATATTTCACTTTTAACTTGTCCGAATGAAGTCGATGAGAAGACAATCTTAAATTTTTACAATTTGATTCGATGATATTTATAGTGATAGTATCTTTAAGTTATCTTTAAGTTAAC
>JALJEE010002379.1:0-90628 GCA_023231475.1 Seison nebaliae | reverse complement strand
CCACCTGTCGGTTGATACATTGTTCCACCAGCATGCCATGGTAATAATGCCATTTGTTGTTGGTGAAACATACTCACTTGTTGCATTGGTGGTGGAACAGGAACATTCAAATAAGTTGGTTGATTCAACGAGTCATAATTTGGATCATTATCACGTTCGTCCTTCTTTAATGTATTGTATTCAGCTTCCATATCATCATTCCATACGTCGGAAGCAAACGAATTAACGATAAGAATTGAGAGGAATAGTATAAATCTCATTTTTTCGAAACTTTGAAATTATTCTAATGGATTATAAAAATTTCAAATGATCTTTCAATGAAGTTTATAAATATTTGTCGTTAATTGAATATATCGCAGAAATGTTACTTAATGGATTTAATGTTAATTAGTTATCGAATGTCGTTTTTAACCGAACATCTTCTTTAAATTTAACATGTTAAATAGAATTCTTTCTAAATAAAATATTTGTTTCAGTGAAGAAGCATGCTGTAAATAATTGGTAAAGATCACGAAATTTCATTCAGGAACTCATTTCTTTTCTCACAATATATATATTGTCAGATCTCCTTGTTTCAGTTCTAATTTAATTTATCTCACAATAAAATTTAGAATATTTACAGAGATTAGTTTCAGAGTGGGATCATATTTTTTTGACATCTTCAAATTTTTACTTTCAATTTTCGTTTATTATCCTAGCATTTTTTCGTCTTCCAGTTTTATTTTCCAGGTTGTTTAATTTTGTTGAACGTAAAAAAAACGGTATATCGTTTTCTAGAAAAATGGATAGGTGCTAAAAATACTTAAATTATCATCTAAATGAGATTTGTGGGAAATAGATAATTCGGAGAAATTGAAAACAATGCGAAAATTTTGTCAAAAAATTTCAATAAGAGAACTTTATTGTAAACTAATAAAGCTTTATTAACAGCTTGTTATAATTAAAGGAAAGAATTACGGGAGAATATTGAGAAGAAATTCCTGAATGAGATCCTCAAATTTAAATTAAATCTTTCAGACAAATGATTGACGTTCCGTTTTGACTATTCTCTTCTTCCTTCATCTGAGTGATTGATAGGAAATTAGGAATTTTTAATTTCCTATAAGAAATTTTAATGAAGTTTTATGGAAAGAAGTGATGATTTAAGCAAAAAAAAAGATATATATAATTGAATGAATATTATGTAAGTTTAAGCAATTTGATTACTTTTAACTGTGTAAAAAAAAAAGATTTAATTAAGAAGTTGAATAAAAATGATTAGAAATATTCTTCTATTATCATTTGTTGCAATTTATGTTTCTGGATATTCCGTTTCGAATGAATTGAATTCTCAGCAATGGAACCAACAACAACAAGTTCAACAACAACAACAATCCCAAAATTTTAACCAACAGCAACAACAACAAAAACAAGTGCAACAAAAATATAACGAACAACAAATTCCTGAGAAATGGAACCAACAACAACAACAACAACAACAATCGCAGAAGAAATTGTCAATGGATATGAATCCGATGAACCTATGTTTGGGAAAGAAGATTAATGAGCGATTCCCACATCCCACAAATGAGAGGTTGTATATTCAGTGTGGTTATGATGGACAACAATTTATTAGAAATTGTCCACCCCAAACGAAGTATATGGTGGAATATGGACAATGTACATTAGGATTCCCGTTGACGAAACCATGTGAACGAGTAGAGCATGCGTGTAAGAATGGTGGAGTTTGCGAGAATGTGAACGACAATGAGTATATGTGTCAGTGTAAGGAAGGTTTCTCCGGATTAGATTGTTCCATCAACATCGACGACTGTGCTTCACTGCCCTGTGGAAATGACAAATGTGTCGATTTGATCGGTGGTTATATTTGTCTTCGAGCAATGAATGATGGAACTACGTTGATTGGGCAGTCATCGAACGACATGTATCGTTCCCAATGTATGGTTACCGATGAGGCTGACCAATTTTTCCGAGTTCTATTCAATCCCAGTTTCTATTACCAATGTACTCCACAAGGTCTACCAGTACCTAAATCGTGTCATGTCGGATTCTTTTTCCATCCAAATGAACGTGCATGTTTAGATACTCCTGTCGACAATGAATGTCTTCAATTAAATTGTAACAAATATCAGAATTGTATAAAAGATCCGGTTGCTCGATGTGAATGTAAAGACGGATGGAAAGGAAAAGATTGTAGTGAGAAGATCGATTATTGTGCGAAGATGCCATGTAAGAACGGAGGTGTCTGTACTAGTTATAGTACAGGATATACTTGCAAATGTCCAAACAATTTCTATGATGATGATTGTGCTCTAGTTAAAATTAATAATCCATGTACAATTGCCGGTATGACAAATGGACTTCTTATTCATCCACATCCATTTGACAACACCAAATTTATTTCTTGTTTCGCTTATGAATCCGCTTCAGTTCTCAGTTGCCCGCCAAATATGATGTTCGATCCGACAGCCAAAACTTGTGTATCGAAGGATTATCAACAAGCAATTGCTACCGTCTTAGAACAACAACGAGGTTTCTTTTCATCTCAATTTCATATTTCAAATATCTCACTTTCTCTCTAATCATTCAGTTCAGTCATTATTACCAACCAAATGGGAACCCTCAGAAGATCCAAAACGTGTTCCGGTAATTGCGAAATCATCTGCTAAGTTAGTGCCATATAACGCTAATCGAGCAATGAAAACACAGATGCAAATTGAGAATAAAATGGAAATGACACAAAAAATGGCAGATAATCAAATAAAAACTTTCGTTGCCATCGATCCCCCAATGGAACAACCGAAACAATTTGAGAATAAGAATATGTGGAATATGGAAAAACCGATGATGCAAACCAAACCAATGATGCAAACGAAACCGATGATGCAGACGAAGCCGATTATGCAAACGAAAATATTTTCTCAATCATATGTCCCATCTGTACCAAAATTGGTCTCAAACGTCCAATCAGTTATGCTCGATAATAATTCCTGGAAAACTCAACAGAAACCTCAACAATCTTTGAATACATTCTCTTACTCCCAAAAGACTTATTCTTCCAATAGCATGATAAAGAATGATGGCATCTTACCACAAAAACAACAGCCCCAATATCCCCAGATGAATCAATATCAACAGAGTAATTATTAGAAAAAAGGAAATAATCGAATTCTTAAGAATGATAATTTATTGTAAGAAATTTAAATGTTTAATTTTCTTCTTTAGTCAAATAATTAGAATAAAGTCACTTCATTGAATCTTCTTCTTTCTTAATGAACTTAATCACAACTGAAACTGTACATAAAATTTCATAAAAAAATCTCTGTAGAAAAATATAGAAATTTATTCTTCTTAAAAATATATGGAATTTATTAAATAGGGTAATGGTCTCTATTCAAAGCGGAATAAAGACTATGAAATAATTGTTTATTTATGAAAGAAATTGAAAGAGAATTGAGTGAAATTCCAATTCGAAGAGTAGCCCTCACACTCTGTTAATGAGAGATTTTTAAGTGAATGCCAATTGGTAAGACAGAAAATAATCGATTTGTTTCTATTCCACTTATTGGTCGTCATAGCAACGTGAGGTTTGAATGAATGGCCTATTTATCAAACAGATCGAGACTGGAAATTTCCATTATCTCTTCTAGAAACTTATTTTGAGTGAAATTGGTGTGATTGAGAGGTTCGAATTTCACCGGGAGAAAAGAGCGACCAAATTTCCAGCCGGACAAACAATAGAAAAAGAGAAAATTTGAGTGAATTTGCATGAACTCCGTCCGGTCTTATCTACTACTGCCGAACAATAGCAATAACAACAGTAACCATAAGAATTAACGTGAATGAGAAATGAGTTTTTTCGATAACTTCGGAAAATATGAAGAGAAAAAACAGAAATTGAAAAAAGAACTACAGCACGATCTACATCAGCATTTGCAAGTTTCCATCAGAATTTCCATTAAAAAATCTTTTTCTTCTCCTTTTTCCTCATTTCTTTGTTCTGCTTACATCTGAATTACAGTAGTAGTAATAGTAGTGATATTGTGAAAGTGAAAGTACATTGAATAGTTTTTGAAAAACTTGGAAAAAAATATTTCTTTTTCATCTATCTCTTCTTCATAGTCTTTAAATTCACGACGTTCATCTCACCTGACTTATGCACAATATTCATCAGACAAAACTCCAAATGAAAATTTCTTGCAAACGAACGAAGTTGCCAATCGTTCTCTGCAGGAAATTAATGGAAAACTGTCACATTATTATCGTTCACCTCTGTCTTCTTATGCGACGACGTCACATTATTTGGTTAGATATTTCTTGTTCTTCTTTTTCTCATTAAAAATGTATATTGACATGAAATATTATTAATTTGAATTTCTCTCCAATATTTTCATTTTAGACGAATAACAATTATTCGAATAATAATAACAATAATAACGATAATATTTCCATGATGAATGGAAATGTTGGAATTGATAGACGGATGGGAACAACAAATAGAAGTTCGATGAATCGATATGATCCATCATCACCAAAATTCTCTAATAATCCCAATCGAGTCCAATCGATTATGGCGAATGCGATGGAAGTCAGTCAATCAACACAAGACTTTCTCTATAAAAATCAACCACTCTATAATCAAGCTGATCAACAACAACAACAACAACAACAACAACAATATCCAACACAAGAATTTCATCCAGAACAAATTCATCTTCCTCCAATTCAACAACATCAATATGTCAACAATTCAGCTCCAGTCAAACAACAACAACAACAACAGTTTATTCCGTCGTCAAATCGATTTCCGACTGATAGAACAATTCACCAACAGCAAAATCAACAATCGATGGGAGAATATCGAAATGAAATCGATCGTCGAATTAATGAACTTTCTCAATTGAGGAATGACTTGGCGATGGCGACGGGTAATGGACGAGTAATCGAAGATCATAATGTTCATGACGAAATGGTTCAACGTCAATTGGCTGCTGATCGGAATCAATTGGAAAATATTCTCACTCGATCACCTTTATCTAACAATAAGATTTCTTATAATTCTCCTAAAAATGTCAATTTCCATCAACAACCACAACAATTTGCTGCCAATAATTTCCAACCAGGAATTATGCCATCACTTTCATCTAATAATTCACCTTCTATCTCTTCTCGTGGAACGAATCAATCTCGACCTGATCTCGCTGTTTTTCCTTCCGATCGAATTAATGAGAAGAATGAGAAAGAGAATAAAATGTTACAACATCGAGCCGCACTCGAACAACAAATGGAGGAGAAACGTCAAAGAAAACAACGAGAGAAATTAGATAAACAAAAGTTAAATTTTTCAAAAATTTTCAAATTTCATAAAACCATCATTTCAGATATGAGGAACGTATGGAAGCTGAACAGAAACGTTATCAATATTTTGGTAAAATGGTAGGTGGTGGAGGAACGCCCAATCATGCCATCAATTCTCCATTATCCTCTACTCAACGTAACATAGTTTCTGTTCCCAATATGAATTTATCTCCTGATCAGAATCATTTCCCACCTCAACCAATCAATCCAATTCCAGTGAACAATACAAATTTGAAAAAGAATCTCGAAATGTCATATCAATCAGATGGTAAACCGACAGACGTTGAAGGTCATGCTCGTGGTGGAAATGGAATTTTCGGTCAGCCATTAGTTCTCTTTAATTTCCATTTTTTTTGTTAAATTTAATTTTAAATTAATTTTCTCTCATTTTTCCTTCTCATTCGACGTATTTAGTCGACAGAGGAGAAGGATAAAAGTGAAAAATATAAAAATGAACTTCTTCAACAAATCGAAGAAAAACGTCGTCGAGAAATGGAGAAACGTGAAAAAGATCGAATAGAAGAAGAAAAAATTGCTAAAAGATTAGAAGAACAAAATCGTCATCAACAACAAGAATTTGAGGAGGAACAGAAACGTAAACAAGAGAAGATGGAAGAAGAGAAACGAAAAACAGAAGAATTGAAAGAACGAGAAATTGAACAAAGAGAACAACAGCGAAAGATTCGTCTTCAAAAAGAGAAAGAACAAGACGAACAATCTCGAAGAAAAATGCAACAACAGAATCAGAAAAGATATGAAAATGAAAGAAAAATTGATGAGGAAGTCGTTCCGACATTAAGGAAGAAAGTGGGTGATACGAAACCGAAACCTTCACCGTCACCATCAACTCAAAATTATCCTCTCGATGTCATCAAAAGCGAAGATACTTTAATTCCTCCAGTTTCCCATTTTCATTTAAACTTCCATTTTCATCATTCTCCATAGAGGAATGATAATCTCGATAAGAATACGATGAATAAATCGGAGAATGATGATATCGATGATTCTGGTGTTATGAACGTATTACAACAAATGAAGAATCTCAGTCAACAACTTCAAATGGAGAAAGATAAAATTGAAGGAAAATTGAAAGTTTTAAATTTTCCTAAATATTCTAAAATTCAAATTATCAATTCCGAATAGAAAGGAAATACTAATCGTTATCATGATATTGATAATGATCAGAAATTATTTCATTTACCACCAAATAAGTTTCTCATTTAACTTTATTTCATATTCATCATCTTCTTTTTCTCTTGAAAGATTTGATCATACTGAAAATTTTCGTAAACCCAAACGTGTCTCCCGAACTGGTATGAAAACGAATAAAGGATATACAATCGGTTCATTTTTCTTTTCAAATAATTTTCTGCAAATATTTCTTCTTTCTCAGGAAATGAAAATGATGATGAGAAAATTCGTCATGGATCGGCATTGGTCAGTGATTCAAAATTTGTCGGTTTAAATTTTATCTTTTTATTTCAATTTCAAAATAATTTATTTTCATTCAACAGCTGTCAACAATGCCAATAATTATGGAATGAATAATGTTTCACATTTTTTCTTCTTCATTAATTTAAATTATCAATTTCAAATTAGCGAAGAGATTCTGATAATGATTCCATCCTTAGCATTTCAAATCAGAGACAAACGAATAAATCGAATTTAATTCAAGACAATTTCTCCATCGAATCATTCGATGTCGATCAATTGTCGAATGAGAACGATAAACGAATTCGTCGTCTTCAAACTTTACCTCCATGTTTAAAAGATGTTTTTTCATTAGCATTCTCTCATTTTCATCAATTTCAGTGAAAGATGAAGATAATCAACAAGATGACGATCTTTTCGATGGGAAATCAGAAAGAATAGTCGAGAATTTCTTAGGGGAATCCAAATCGAAAACTCAAAATTCGGGAAAGTTTCATTAAATTTCTTAAGGAAAATTTATCGAAAACTTTTCAGTTTTGCTCGTCGGCCTTCTCAAGCCACGGTGATGAGTGGATTTGAGGATGAGTGGATGAATTGAGAATACACTTCCAACGACGGAATGTGAATATGGAGAGTTTATTCCATCATTTTACCAGAACCAAAAAGTTTATTTACATTTCAAAGAATCTTTTCTTTCTCGAGAGAGAAGTTTTTAGCTATTTTTCAAAAAATTATTCAGAAACATTTCCAAAAATAAACTCAAAAATTTCCTTAATGCAAAATTGAAGAACCGTTTTGGCGGTTTTGAAACCATAAAATTTTTTGTGATGGAAGATGTGATGGAATTTCTTAGAGAGAACTTTATTAGTTTAGTTGATTTGGGAGTGTCAAAATTGAAATCCAAATTCCAATTCTTTTTTTTTTTTTGTGTATCATCTCTTCCAATATCTTGACTAGTACTCATGTTACTCGTTTAATAAACTATCGATAATATTCGAGGACGAATGATGACATTAAAACGAGGAGTAGCGCGACAGAACCTGATGACTGAGCAAGTTAATTAATCGGTAGTTGATTGGAATTGACGTCATTAAATAGAAAACTTCTCAAATATTGGAAGACGGTCAATTAAGAGAAATAGATTTGAGAATGATAGCGTCATTATATCAGTTGAATAGTAGAGATAGTGGCGAAAATGATGAGATTAGTACTACAGATAAGTCACAGGCAATATATCCATTAGATAATAAATTATCATCTGTCCCTACCCACCTCCCGTCAAATAAACCAAACAATACATGTGTATACACTGTAGCAACAATTCCATATTTCGATCAAATAAGAGATGTACCTCATGCACTAGACCATGGCATTCCTCCATCTCCCATACGGACGGGAAACCCGGATCCGATAGTCGTTGTAAAATATTGTTCGAACAATACGCCAAATGTAAGGCAGACATATCGGTTATAATGTCGTTCAGCAAATCGTCAGAAACGAATTAAAAAAAAGAGGAAAAATGTACATTTCTTCAATCAGAATATTTATCTATAATTTCATTAAATTAGAGTAGTATGAGTTCTATCAATTTATAAAGTGAAGATTACTTTAAATAAATTTTGTTTGAAATAGAAAAAATTGTGTCTAATATTCAGAAAATTGATGATATTCAAACGATTTCCATATATCAAATTCAATCAATAACTTTCATCCATTTCCGATAGAACTTATTTATCTGTGAGAGTTAAAAATAAATTTTGTGAGAAAATAATTTACTTCTGGATAAGTTCGATTAATGGAAAAACGGAAAAAGAATTGATCAAATTCATCGAGAAGATTTCGGAGGGGGAAATGTTTGTTCAACATTCAAAAAAGAATTGTCGATCCATCAAATTTGTTTGGTTGTGGAGTTGATGAGAGAGTGTTATCATGAACGATTATAAATATCGTTATATCGCTTTGGAGCGATGATGTGAAAGGCCATTGGAATAATTAAGTTCTTATCCATTCTTCCACAATTCTCTCACTTTCATTCTCTTTCTCCTCATTAACATTTGTTGGATGTCTCTTATTTATCTATCAATATCTCATAATCGATACTTCATCCGAATAATACAATGTGACTATCAGTTTCGGAGGGTAAAACAGAAGAGAGGAATGTCAATCACAAACTGAAATCCCAACCTGTTACATCTTCCATCGTCAACATTTGGCGACATCGACTAATAGGGACGAAGATAGTGATGGAATGTAGAAGGTGTAAAATTGAGTTAAGTGTAGCTACTATTCCTCTCTAACTGTCACAGTCGCTTATCGTAGAAGAGATTGTGTAGATGAAAGTGTAAATCGTCGAACTAAAGTTCGACCACACAGTGAACGTGTTCTATGTATCGTATCAGATTTCCTTACCATCATCAGATCGATCTCACACATTTCATCGAAAAAAGAAGGTGATGTCGATGTTGATATTGATGGTTTATGTCATCCAAATAGTAAGAGGAAATTAATCCCGAATTTAAGATTATCTATTCCAACCGAACGACGACAAACTAAACTTCCAATTTATATTCCAAATAACTAAACCACATTCTCCTGATGCTTCACTCCCCGTCGTCACCCTCCTCCTCTCTTAACATTCACAATCTCCCTATTAAATTCATTCTTTATAAGTTTTAATGAACTAATCAATCCCCCACTTCCCATGATCATTACCATCTTCCTCTTTCTTATCGCGTTGATCCTCTTATTATTCCTTCTTCCCTACCACATTATATTTCTCATCTCACTTATCAATCCATTCGGGCAATATTCTCATTCTCTTCTCTCATTCAATTATTTCCTTCAATAGAATAATTACTGTTTCTACCAATATTAAATAACGAAAAGTTCGTTCCAAAATATAACCTTCTCCATTAAATTTACTTTCATCAAAAAAAAATGATGTCCTATTCATAGTCATCAAAAATATTCGACGATTCAACTAATTAAATATTTAGTCAAATAACAATTCTTCATTATTGTCCATCTGATAAGTGAAGATGGTGAGAATATTGGATCAACCAAAATTTCAAGCATTCCAAAAAAATGATGCAAATTATCTTCAAAATAAATTTCCGAAAAAAGAAGAGAATAGTTTAGATCAAAAAAACTTAACTGATGAGATTCCAACCGTTACCACCGATGTCATGCGATCTAAAACTGAATCGATAAATCCCACTAATTCATCATCCGTTTTCCAAACCGAATCGACGAAACAGAAGAAAGAATCGTTACCGAAAAAGAAACAGAAAAAGAGTAAAAGCAAATTGAAAACATCGAGTTTTTCTCCGAAATCTTTCACGAATTTCTCGGAAATATTTCGGGAGAAAAAACAACGATATCATTCATCATCCAAAATCACATGTTCCTTCATTCTCGATAGTTTACTTTTATTCATTATTTCTATTATTGCCGCTATGTTATTGTTAGTGTTCTTTTAAATATATTATTATTATTATTCTCATTAAATATTTCAGTTTAGGACGAATTCTTCATCCATTTGATATTATATTCGATTGTAAAGATCCATCTTTATTATTTCCCTCACTCGATTCATCATCATCATCATTCGATAATACTCCAATTGAATTGAGAAATCATTTTCAAACTGATCCACCTACTAATGGCAACAACAACAACAATGTTATTTCGGCGATGTTGAAGAAGATTCGATCGAAACAAAATTCATTAAAATCTAAAACAGTAACGTCAGATCCATTTGTGAAGTTCATTTTTTTGAAATGAAATTTCGAAAATTGAACATATTATTAAAATTTAGTTCGGCTTTCGATATGGCGATGAATTCGGTGAAAGAGCGCCCGCAAAGTATGAGACAGCGGATGGTGGAATTGAATATTCCGGATGATCTGAATGAAAATCTCAATAAGATTTATTTCAATCCATCAGCGGAAGAGAAAGATCGATTATTCAAAAGTTTCGATTTTTTCATTTCAGTTATGTAAAATTGGAATTATTAGACGCGTTGCCGATTCATATGAAAGATTTTGATCCGTTTAACGAATATGGAGTGAAACGAATTTATCATTATAAAGAAGATGAAAAAAAAAGGCAAAAACGAGAAATATCGGGAAATCAAACGACAACGACCATTATCAATGCAAATAGAACAACAAATGAAAAAATTGAAAATTCAACTATTCCAACAACGAGAGAGAAGGAGGAGGAGTTTATTAAGACAATAACGAAACGATTATCTACTTCAGGAAATGATTCATCGACAACTTTAATGAGAAAAGTTCAATTACCTAAAATGAAAGAGAAGAATAATGAATCAGTGGAACGATTCTCTCGTGAGAAAGCAAATAAATTAATTTATCGAGCGATAGAATTAGCAAAGAAACGAATGGAACCGATGCTCCTCATTCACCAGAAAACAGAAAAAGACAAAAGAAGAAAAACCACCGGACAACCATCACCAACCCCGACAACGACAAGTGAAAAGGATGTGCTGAAATTATGGAAATTCCCAGCCATTCCCCAACAACTCGTCAGTCGACAAACGAATTTATTATTAACGAATAATCATCAAACATTCGTCTATCCATCGACTGATACGAATAATATGATGAATTCTCTCGATCTAGATACACGACAATTATTTCTCGTTTGTCTTCTTCTTCCCATTTTCATTATAATTCTCATGGAATTATTTCCATATTTATGGAATAAACGTGCAAATCAATTATTCACTTCAACAAATGAACATTTATTTTTTGACTCAATGACAGACAAATCATTAACGCTTGACAATAATGACAATAATAATAATAATAATAATAATAATAATAATAATAATAATAATAATAATAATAATATTAATAATAATATGATAAACAATGAAGAGAATGATAATGATAATGATAATAATAATAATAATAATAATATGGATCGAAGTGATATTGAATCGTGTATGAATTCATCATTCTCTACAATTCATAAAAATGATCTTAGTGACGATAGTTCGAGTATTGTCGATTTTAAACATCGATTAGATGCGATTTATTCATTTAATGAAAAAACGATGAATAATGATATTCCATCAGTTTATGATCAATGTTGTGGAATTACAATCAATGAACATTTCCGTCGAATTATTCGATTTCTTGGTTATTTCAATTTCCTGTTTTAATTCCTGTTTTTATTTTAAATAATTTATTATTTTAAATCTTCAAATCGATATGAAGAAAAGTTGAATTTACGAAATTTAATTTTCTTTTATGTATTTAGGTGTCTTTCTAATGGGTGTTGCTCTCGATACGTGTGTCGTTTACGTCGTCAAATTTGCGATTTCGATGCCTCGTCCTTATTTCATCGAAGTTTGTCAACCTGATCCAGATGTCTGTACTTCAGATAGACATTCAAGAGCTTCAATCATCTGCAACGGTTATAGCAATCTAGACAAGATGAGAGATGCAACGTTATTATTTTATCATCATTGAAAATTTTAATGGAATTTATATATATATATATATATGGATTTTTTTATTTGAATTAAAAAATCGCAGAATTTCATTTCCATCATTTCATTCGAGTTTGTACGGATATACATTCATCTTCTTAGCAGTTAGTTCTTATTTTCTGTTTGTTTGACATTCGTCGAAGATTTATTTCCAATACATTCTCTCACCGTCAAATCGTCAACGATATAGATTAACGAGAATGTTAGAACAGAAATTATCTGAATTAGAAAAACGATTCTTCATTCAATATAATCAAATTGAGGATCATTCGAATGAGAATAAGAAACAATCAACGAACAATTATCATTCGAAGAAAATCTCGAGTCATAATGGAGGAAATCGATGTCGAAATCGAGACCATCGAAATTATCCAGATATGAACAATCGATCACCTTCATCAATATTGTTGTTGAGAATTTTACGTCCCTCATTCTTCTTTTGTCGTTTATTTCGATTAATAATCATCATCTTCTTACTGATCGTTTCCATTTTGATGTCGAGTGTTCGATATTCAAATTATCATTCTCACTTATTCGATATTTTTATCGGATATTTAATGGGTGGTGCAATCGCCGTTTATGCTTGTGTTAGTTCATTTAACATTCTTTACAATTTCTCACATAACTTTTAGTTATCGACTTTATTGGAAATATCATCGATTGATTGGATGCAAATGAGAAATTTGAATAATTCTCCCGATACGATTGACGATTCGAATCTCCATTATCTCCGTCATACATATGATACACATTCGTTGTTGATTCTTCAGAAAGCAGGTGAATTAATTCGTAATTATTCAAAATTATTCTCAGCGAACGCTCAACAACAGCAAAATAATAGAAAAAGGAAATCGATTGGCAATCGATATGGAAATATCGACTTACAATATCAATATCCATTAAATAATAATTTAGATTTGTATCAACCGACGAATCGTATGTTAATTCCACCACTTATCGAAAATGGAATAGAAGTTATTTTCAAAATATAATTTTCAATTCTCAAAATTGTTATTAAAATTTAAAAATTTTCAAATTTTATTTCATCAAATAGGCACCTTATGGTTATTCAACGACGATTGAGAATGCTTATGGACCTAAAGGGGAAAGTAATGATAATGAATGGAACGGACAATTTCCACTTCCACCACCACCACCAGTTCAACCGAATTTGTTAGTAGAGGAGAAGAGTCCATCCGGACAACTTCCATCAAAACTGTCACATAATCCATTAATTTACGGAAATGAGAATGATGGAAGTAAACTTGGATTACCACGAATTCAATATTCATCTATAGCTCATCGTCAAAAATCATCAAATGATAACCATCAACTACCAACCACTAACAACAACAACACCAATAACAATAATAAAATGGGAAATAATGAATTGTCGACTAATAATAATTTTAATCGTTTATACGGAATGAAAAATCTAACTAATAAAACCAACAACAACAACAACAACAATAATAACAATAACAATAGCACGACTAATAATTCAAAGAATAATATTGTTAATTCGTCACCATTTGGAAAGTTGTCTCAACATCAACCATCCTCCCAATTACAGAATAGTTTATTACGAATGAACAGTCGTGGATATTAATGTGTATTATTATTATTAATATTAATGTATTAATATTAATGATATAGATCACATTCATAGAAGATGATTGACAATAAGAAAAAAACTTAATTGAATAACTTTCTCTTATTTTATTTTATTCGATAGATAGAACGAGAAATCATTTAATTGCTTCTTCCTTTTCCTGTTGCTCATATTCCTCTCAAATTCTCATCATACTTTTTTTTTACGAAATAACATTTTCTATCAATTTAACTCTCAATTAATTGACGATTTACTTAATTCTCTATATAAAAACAAAGATTTTTTTCTTTTGAATAACTTTAATAAATTATTTTTTTCAAATTTCCATTCCAAAATTATTTTTAAAATTATTTCTAATAATATTGTAAGTTATTTAAGTTCCTTCAATTTCGGTTCGATGAGAAGAATAAGTGGATTACATTCTCTCTTTTTCGTTGACGACATTTAAAAAGTTTGGCTGTAAATGTTTCATTTGTATTTAATAGTACGAGTGAATCAGACGAATTGAATAATTCTGACTCTCTCTGTGTTTTTTTGAGGAGAGTTATCAAACTCATCAGAAAAATGCAAATTCTTCTCATTTTTCTCATCATTCTAAAACAATTCGGGACAATTCCCACACCGCCATATCTGATTGAGCAGCCGCCTCTTGAAATAATTTTCGATCCTAGACGTCAAGTGGAATTGCCATGTGTGGCACGAGGTGATCCACAAATCAATAATTATACTTGGACGAAAGATCAGAAATTATATGATCCATCAGCTCAAAAGAATCGAGTGTCATTACGACCCACAACTGGAACATTAATCATCACCGAACCGAGAGATGTAGACGAAGGTTTCTATCAATGTTCTGCTTCCAATCAATATGGAACGGCTTTCTCTCTGATTGTGAATTTGAGGAAAGCGGAATTTACAACTCAAACACATCGACGAATAATTTCAAAATCAGTTTCTGTAGGACAATCTTTAATTTTGCCTTGTGTCAAACCGAAAGGTTTACCCGTACCAATCATTTATTGGACGATCGAAGGACCGAATGGAATCGATCGTCGAGTTCCTTATTCTAATCGTATCTCCCAAGATTTGAAAGGATATCTTTATTTCAGTTCCATCGATGAAATGGATGATACTCGTCGTACCAATTCGACATATTCATGTAAATCTCATTTTCAATTATTGGAAGCTCAAGTGAATGGTCCTCGATATTCTCTCAAAGTTGGCATGGGCACACCATTACAGAAACGACCACGACTTCAAAATAATATCGAACGAAAACGGTTTTTTCTAGTGGGACAAGAAATGCGATTAAAATGTATTTTCTCCGGTTATCCCACACCTCGAGTTCAATGGAGGAAATTGGAGGGAGGAGATTCACGTCTTCCTCGAGATAATCGTTTAACGATCGATTCATTCGGTCAAGAACTCATCATTTCTCAAACGAAGAAAAGTGACACAGGAATTTATGAATGTCGTGGGGAAAATACTGTTGGAGATGATCAAGCGATGATTGAAGTGAATGTAAGATCCGCACCATTCTGGATTAATAAACCAACAAGTCAAAACATCGCCATTGGTGACGATACGGAATTTAATTGTCGTGCTGGTGGTGATCCAAAACCGCAATATCGATGGTATAAGAATGGAAGGAAATTGAAGAATAGTGATCGGAAATATTTGATTTCTGAAACGAAATTAATTATTATGGATGCAGTTGAAGATTTGGATGCTGCAGTCTTCCAATGTAACGCGTCAAATGAATATGGCTATGTTTTCGAAAATTTCTATTTGAACGTTCTCAATCAGAAACCAGATATCGTCAATAAACCGCCATTATTGACGAAGTTAGTAAGTGGACAAAATATTAATATCACTTGTAATGTTTTTGGTGCACCAACACCTCAGATTAGTTGGAGGAAAGATGGTCAATCGATAACTGGAGGTCGATTTAAAATCCGTCATGATGGAATGTTAACGATTAATAATGTGTCACCAGCGGATGAAGGTTTGTGGACGTGTTTTGCTGAAAATCGATTTGGAAGCGTTTCAGCCAGTGGTCATATATTGGTGAGGAAGGAGACGCGAATAGAAATTCGTCCACAAAATCAGGAGAAAGTAGAAGGAAGTAGAGCGATTTTCCGATGTAGTGCTGTGGCTGATGATAGTATGAATGTGAGAATTGATTGGTTGAAAGATAATCAACCTATAAAATATCATGGACGTATACAAAAAGATGTTGATGATCGAAATACTCTCATCATTCTCGATACTCAATATAATGACGGTGGAACTTATACATGTGTAGCGAAAACAGATCTCGATATCGATAAAGCGTCAGCAACATTAGTAGTTCAAGCACGTCCTGATCCTCCTACTAATCTCATATTGAAATGTGAGAGAGGAGAAGAATATCGACCAGAACCACGTGCCACATTAACATGGCAACCAGGAGGAGATAATAATGCAAGAATTTTATCTTATCTTGTTGCTTATAATACATCGTTCTCACCTGAATGGATTCTTGTCCAAGTTGAGTTAATTGATGATGTATATAATAATGCAAGTAGTGATGGAAGTAAAATGAATTCGAATGCTGCATATTCCTCCAGTCAAATAAAACGATATAAAACTCATTTAATCCCTTCACAACGAACGACATTGACAATCCAATTGAATTGTTGGGTGAATTATACGTTCAGAGTATTCGCTAGAAATAAATTAGGTAATTCAGATGCAAGTGAAATATCACCGATTTGTTCGACGAGAATGTGTCAACCGAAAAGAAATCCGAGAAATGTCATCGGATATGGAACGGCGAATAATCGATTCGTTATTAAATGGGATGTCATTCCAATGATAGAATGGTCGGCACCAACATTCCGATATGAAGTACAATATAAATTAGTTGAAGATAAACGATGGAAATCAATCAATATTCTCAATCCATTAAATACATCGATTGTCATTCGAGATATCGAACCAAATAAGAAAATCGAATATCGTGTCAAATCTGTCAATCAACTTGATAATCAACAGGGAACGTCAGATGCCACTGACGATCTGATAACATATGAAGGATATTCGGGTGTGGGACGTCCCAGTGTTCGAGTTGAGATTATTGAACAAGTTGTTTCTGATCGATCGATCGAATTAAGATGGAAAGAAATTAATGATTTGAATGAGATTCGTGGGAGATTGAGAGGATTCAAATTTATTTATACAGAAGAAGAATTATATAAAGAATATCAACAATCATATACGACATCTCGTGATATTTATCATCTTCATGATGTTTATAATAATGAAACGAGAACAATTATTAATAATCTCATATCGAATACAACATATCGTTTATTCGCCATCGTTTACAACGACATTTATGGAAGTGATGAAAGTGAACATTTAATTTTTACAACTCTTCCTGGAAGAGCATCATCTGTGAATGATTTGATTGGACATCCATATGGATTGACTGGAGTTCGATTATCTTGGAAACATCCGAATGATTTGGAAAGAGAAGAATTATTCGGATATCGTATCACTTATCAGATGGTGAATGGAATTCGAGAACCGAAAGGAGCACTTATTCAATATAATCGATTAATTCATCCATCCACTACAAACGTCTTAATTGGTGGTCTTAAACAAAATGTCAATTATCGATTTTATGTAACACCGTTGAGTGGGAATGATGGTACAATTAACGGTTTTGATGAAATGATCGAAGTGAAAGTTGGTGATATGGAAATGAGAAATGAAATGAATCAACTCAATCTCAATTATAATAAACCATCAACACCTGATATTACATTGGTATCGAAAGATATGAATTCGGTTATCATCGAATGGAAACCGGAAAGAATGTTATTAATCTCATCAATCTTCTTCGTTCAATATCGTATCAAAGGTCAATCGCCGTGGCAGAAAACGGAGAATATCGTTCAAGGAAAACGTGCTCATATTCGTAATCTCCAATCAGCTACTATTTATGAATTCCGTGTCGTTTCCACCACCGGTCAATTGACTGATGGTGTTAGTGATGGTGAGACAGCGAGTAAAATAATTTCCATTCGATTACTCGGTCGAAGTCAAATGTCACAACGATATGGTCAATATAATTGGGTTATCAGTTTCGTCATTATCATCTTGTTCTTACTCATTCTTCTCATTGTTCATGTTATCTCGTTGAATTTCGGTTATTGTACTGATGATGTGACGGATTATTATTTGGATAAGAAACTCGTTCGATTATTCACTGCGAAGAACATTTATAATGATGGAATCGATGAGAAAATGATTGATGAAAATCAATCAATGACCATACCTCCTGATGCCAATTGGCCCGAACAACAACAACAACAACAACATGATCATGGAAATCGTTATCATCAGAGAAATGAAGGTGATTATGTTCCATCACGTCATATAAATGAAAATGAGGAGAATGAAGAAGAAAATGTTTCAAATAAATATTTTTCCGATTTTGGTACTACTGTTTAATTTTCATATATCTATAACAACGTTTTCTCATTCCAAATCGAGTAGATTTCATATTTAAATTTTGTAAGTTCCATTCCATTTCATTCTTGTATCTATATCATTTTCATCATCAGTTTTTATTATTATAAAACATATTCAAATTATCTCAAACAATTTTTTCTTCAGAATCTCACTAATTATTCCATCATCTCTTTTTAATAATTGCTAATAAATAAAATTTTATTTTAAAAAAAATGGTTGAGAAATCAATTTTATGGTTTTTAATTAATATGCGTTGCAGATCGTTTTTCATTTGGTTAAGAGAGAATTTCAATTCGTTACGTATTATCATCTTCGTTTGTTCTTCTGGTTAATTGTCCGAGTCAAGCTGTAAAGGTGGCAGCGGCATCTTTGCCAGCTTCTGATACATGCTCTGCACGTAGGTAAAGACACATTTGTAGTCCGGTTTATCTCCCATCAATATCATATCTTCCGTCTCCAATAATGGTGCGATATCCGCAACATCTCTAGAATGGAATGTCAAATATGGAAATTAAAAAAAGAATGAGAGGGGAAACTCTGCTGTTTTGAATGCTAAATCGAAATTCTCCTTTCGGTTTTTCGCATCGAGTTTCTTAAAATCGAACGAATTCGGATAATATCGATGAATCATTGCACAGAATGCCATTCCATCACACCAACTACTCGAGAAGTTTCTCATGTCAACATTCTAAGAAAAAGAATATGAAGAGGAGGAGAAGTTATTTTAAAGTTAACTGGATATCCTTTGCACACACGTTTACACCATTGTAACATGATTTCTTTGATACTGTTCGGATTGTGTTGGAAACGTATCGGTCGTTTAGTCTCCCCACTAACAGATGGAGGAATTATTAAATTTGAATTAAAATTCAAATTAACTTTTGTTGATCGTTCTGGAGGAATGGATTACCTTTGGTTCGCATGTTGTTGAAGGAGAAGAATGGTAGAACTGCAACATCATTGAACGAGTTGTATAAATAGAGTTTCATTTTGAAGAGAGTTTATTTGAAATTTGAAAAATTTTTTTAGTATCCAAATCAAATAAAGATATTCGTGTTAGTAGTGGGTGTTGGAATGGGGAAGGGGTATAAGTTTGATGAAATTGAAAGAATTGTATTAAGTATTCCTATTTTGGTAGTTAGTAGAAGAAGAAGAAGAAGAACAAGCTGACAAATGGGAAAAATGAGATAAGGTGAAAGGAGATGGGAGAAGTGAAGTGAAGTGAATGAAATAAGATTTATGTGCGGCTACAAAAATGAATTGACCCTGAGCGAAAGAGAAGATTGCGTGAACTAACACATTCTGTTATGATTCACTAGTCGTTGGAGGATGATCTGACGATGAAGGACATTGAAAATGCAGAGAAGGACTCGCTGTCGTCGCATTTGTTGGATTATCGAATTAAGTATTATAATTGATAAAGTTTGTTGTGTGGATAATGAATTTGATTCATCATACATCACACAATAGACATGGTACATCGGTTGATGATGTTTAATTAGAGGTTTACTATACACCTCATGATTATGATGACGGTTTCGATTATTTTGCGGAATCTCCTCATAATCATCGTCATAATTATTCCTGTTATTTCGATTAGAAAAATGATCTCGATCACGATCGTTGTGAATTGGTGGACGAGAATTATCATATGAATTCTCTTCATGGAACGTATTTCGTCGTCGATTATTTTCATGATTTTCATAATAGATATTTCCATGATGATTTCTTGATAATCTCTCATCATCATAATCGTCATTCCTCTTCACAAACGATCTCACATTCACACTCAATTGATTCGGCTTTGGAGGAGAATCATAATAATTTCGATCATTTCCATATCGATGATTCGAGATGGATTGGGGAGGATCATGGAGATATTGATAATCGTTTTCATGGTGGTCAACACTCTCATAAATTTCTTCATCATAATAACCATTCTTATGATTTGGAGGTTGACGTGAATCGAACGGAGGCGAATGACGATCGTTTGTCGAGGAATGAACTTTCACACCGGTCGGTTTGTTGACGTGATTTGTCGAGACGCGTAACTCCATTGGAGAGAATAATTCCTCATGATTTACTAAACGAAATATCTCTGACTTTCTCTTCTTTTTCTGTCGTTGTTCAATCAACTCTTCTTCATTAGTCTCATTCCGTCGAATGTTACTGTTTTTATACGATGGAATATGAATTCGAATTTGTGTAGAAATTCTTCGTTTCGGTTGAGATGGTGGAAGTGC
Source organism: Seison nebaliae (assembly GCA_023231475.1). Lineage (NCBI taxonomy): Eukaryota > Metazoa > Rotifera > Pararotatoria > Seisonacea > Seisonidae > Seison > Seison nebaliae. The sequence continues at coordinate 69,945 of JALJEE010002379.1, read as the reverse complement.
ACCGTTTTGGTATTGATCATTTCCTGAATTAATTTCATTAATCCGATTTTCCGGTCGTCGTATTTGGGAACATGTTCTTCCTTCATGATAATTTTCCGGTTGACGCAAATGAACACGACTATACGTACTCTTAACTACTTTAACATCATTCGAATAAGGTTCATGACTACTCGCTGGACGGTCAACATATATCGGTCGAATTTTCTCTTTCGATCTCCTCATCTTCACTGAATTAGCACATGTCCACAATCCTTCATTAGCATCATCCTTTCCATTAACATGATTATTCTGATTCGGATTTTTGTTATACTTATTTCTATTACTGTTGTTGTTATTATTGTTATTGTTATTGTTATTGTTATTGTTATTGTAATTGTTATTGTAATCGTCGTAGTTGTTGTTGTTGTTATTATCAATTAATTTATCATTTTTATTATGTTCATAATTGATAAATTTATTATTATTATTATTATTATTATTATTATTATTATAAATTATATTGTTTTTCTTATTTATATTATTATTGTTGTTGTTGCTGTTGCTGTTGCTGTTGTTGTTGTAATTTATGTTATGTTTAGGTTGATTACCATTAGTTATTATCGTATTATTATTGTTACTATTATGATTATAATTGTTGAGATGAGGAAATTGTTTATTGATTCGAATAATTTTCGGATTAGTTGACTGATTCGTATAAATATTGGAATTAGAGACATTTTTCTTTCGAATTGATTCAGGTTTATTTTGAATTTGTTGCAAATTTGAATCATTTTCATTTCTACCATTATTGCGATTTGACTTTGGAGAATTTTGAGAATGTTTAATTTCATTTTTATTTTTCACTTTGTTCATTTCTCTTGGTTGGATCACTTTCTGAACGTATACCGGTCGTTCACGTTCACTAAATATTTCTTTCTCTATCGTAGCTCCTCCTTTTAATGTCGACAGATTCTTGTTATGAACTCCCAATTTCCTTCTAGGAGATTGATAAATATGAACATTTTCTGGTACTTTTGGTGATGGTTTCTTCTCCATGGGCGATAATTTTTCTGGTTTATGTTTCACAATTGACAATTTTTCCTGATCGGGAACTGATCTATGTAATCTTTTCGGTTCTTTCGATCTCTCTTCGCTCTTCCGACTTCGATGATCCTTCCCTACATTGACACTGAGATGTCGTCCGCTCAGTTGTTCCGGTTTCTGGTAATTTGGTTTAATCTCCAATTTTTCCACATTTACTTTATTCTCTGTTATTGGTATCGAATGGTTCTGAATTGCATCTCCCAATATGTTGATCGCTTGATTTACTGAACCATCGTTCTGGTGAGTTAACTTATGGATTTTATCCATAACCGAATTGCGAATCATACGTCGTTCTTTTCGAATAATTTCTGATCGTTTATTCACCGATATTTTTATCCACGAATCTCCATCTTTCCCACTCGGATTCTTTTCGTTATTTTGAATTTCTCGATTTTGAGATGATTTCGATCTTGGTTGAATATTCACTTTAATTTCCTCATAAGAATTATCTCGCAACTTCCCATCATTTCCACTTTTAAATGTATTTCTCTTATCAATCTTTTGCGGTGATGAATGTAATGTTTTCCGTTTGAGAACCGTTTCATCTTTCATTACTTTAATTCGATGTAAACCATTATCGTTCATCTTCTTATGATTTCCATCATCCAAAAGAGAAGATTTATGACTTTCCTCTTCTTGACTTTTCGGACCGTTCCCAAAATTACTTCCATTTTTCAGATGTTTAACTTGCGCTTCATATTTCGGATGGAAGTTAGAAGAACTTTTATCTATTTTCGATTCATAACGTTCTTTCAACGAAGAAATTATACTCGATTTCCCTCTCGATCTTCTATCAGTTGTCGACGATGCCGATATCGATACTGACGATGCTCGATCCTTCAAATATCGATTAGTGTTATCAAACTCATTTGACGAATTTTTCTCTCGTTGAATTGAATCACATTTGTCTTTGTCTGGTGTCTGGTTGTTACTCATTTGTGATAATGATGATCGATCAGATGATTTAATAGAAGAAACACTCGTCTTTCGAGAATTATTCGCTGACGATGTCAATTTAGCTAACATTGCTTTAATATTAGTATTATTCCGAGTGACAGGTGGTCTCTTTTTTACCGATTTTCCAACCGATTCATTGAGTGATGGCGAATCTTCCGATTCAGACGAAACAAAATTTTCCGTTTGTTTTTGATATTTGTCAATCGATTGAAGATAATTATGAATTTTCAATGAATTTCGTCGACTTGAATCATTCGAACTAATTGGTCTACTATTCTCCAATTTCACTTTCTCTTCTCCTATCGGAGTTGTTTCCATTTGAATCGGAATTTCGATAATTTTATTTCGCTCTCCATTTCCCACAATCGAAGGAATCTTATTAACTTTAATTGAATTATCTAAATTATTTCCAATTGGAATGATCTTCTCTATCTCCTCTTTCTTCTCCTCATTCACTTTCTTCGAATATGCCAATTCTACCGGTTCTTTCATGGAACTTCCAAATTTTTCAGAATCGGTTTTCGTATATGATAATTTTTCTGATCCTCTTCCCGATTTAATTGAACCAGATAATCGAGTAACAACTTTTATTTTAATATCTCTTTCTTCATTATCTTCCTTCTTTCTCACTTCAATCTCATCGATATTTGTACGATTCCGTTTCATTTCACAATTTTCATCCTTCAATTTCGCAGGAATTAAATTTGACGATTTATTATCTTTCTCTTCTAACACTTCATCGTATATTGGAGAGTTTCTCGATTTGTCTGATAATTTCGTTTCATTTTCAAAATTATCAAACGATTTCTCATAAATATCATCGACAATTCCATCTGAAATTTCATTGAATGTCTTTTCAACTTCATTTCCATCATCCAAATGTTCATTCGATTTTGTTTTCTCATAATTTCCATTTAATTCTATTTTTTCATCAACATATTCATCGAAATCTTCGTTATCCTCCGATTCTTTACGAAAATCCATTTTTCCAAAATCGAAATCTTTATTTTCATTTTTTATTTCAATATCTATTTCTTCATTCAACTTCTTCTCATAATTATCCACTTCGTCCATTACTAATAATGATGGTTCGTTCGATGAGGAATTGTTTGTGACGAAATAATTATTTTTATCTTCCGGATCTTCTTTGATAATATTTGTTGGAGTAGAAATATTCTCTATTTGAATGATGTTATTATCATCATTTGATGTATCGTCAATTGGAATCGGGTCCAAATAATTTACTTTTTCAAACACTTCGATTTTTTCAATATCCTCATTTTTATCGTTTGATGATAATTGAATTTCATTCGAATCTTCATATAATGGTTGTACATCAATTTTTTCATAAATTTCATCGTCTTCATCTTCATCCATTAATTCACTCTCATTCAATGGGAAGTCGTCACCTAACAATTTGTCAATATCATTTTTGAAATCAATATTATTCCGATCGATGAAAGAATGATCTTCATCTTTCATTCCATTATTAATGTGCTCATATATGTTATTCTTATCATTTATCAATTTCTCATTGTTATCTGTCGACGATGCATTTATATTCTCATTAATCGATTCTGCCTGAATAAGATCATTTGAATTATTCATTATTTGATCAATTAAAAATTGTGCTTCATCTTCTTTCAAATCATCAGGTTCATGAGATTTCTCTGATACATTTCCTGATTTCATCTCATATTCATTATCATCAATCTCTTCAATGTTCTCCAATTTAGTCGAAGAATTTTCATTATGCACACACTTTCCATCTTCAATTCCATTTGATGGAAGTGCGTCTTCATGTAAACTTTGCGCTGCAAATTTCTTCCACTCCTCCGCATCGAATCGATGTGTTTCTACATCTTTGATATTTTTTGGAGTAATCAACAAACTTTGAGTCTTCCTCAATTTGGTACGTTGCGACAATAAATCGTTTCCAGAAAACGGAAGATTACTATTCGATTTCTCTTGTCGATGTTCATTTGTGACAGTCTTCCGAAGTACAGGTCGAGTGAGTGGAAAGGCAATTCCATTACTTTCTTTCTTTTCAGAATTCCTACCAGAATAATTCGAAGTCTCTCCATCTGTTCGGGTCAAGCAGATTTCCAAATTAAAACAATTCAAACATAATTAGCAAAATTGAAAATATTTAAAAAAACAATCAATCAACATTTTTTTAGAATCAATCAATTGAATAATGGAAAGAGGAGGAGGAGGAGATGGAGAAGGGGGAGAAAAAAATCAATTAACTTGTTCGAAGTGGATCTTTTAGAGATGTTAATCTGGTAAGAAGAAGAAGAAGGAGAAAAAGTTAATATGTTTGTGAGGAATATAAATGTGGAAAACTTGGAAGATTTATTTTGTTGCGTTGTAGAATAGTCGATAGTTTGACCTCTGATCAATGCTTAAACGGAAAATAATTCGAGATAGAGAAGAGAGAAGGTTGATGGTTTGAGGGCGTTCACTTCGCCTCTCAACAATTATACAATAAGATTAAATGGAGCACATGTAAGAGAATAACTTAATTCAATCATCCTAACCAATGGCATTATTTCTCAATTCACGAAGTTGTTGTCTGATCTCTTTTCGTTTGGTGAAGTCCTTGGTGCTTTTCAGCTGAAAGAAATGAAGTTATTATCTTTGCTATATAGATAGAGATATAGGAAATTATTTCAAAGAAAATCTTCAAATCTTTAAATTTTTTTAAAATTTTTTCCTAAAAATACATCTCAAGATCGGTGAATGGAAAGAATAACAAATTTGTGAGGGAGAAGTATAACGCTTCCTCTAACAACATCCACTAATCAACAAAAAAGGAACATAATGATTACACATTCTTAATGTATTTAACGGTCACCTACAGGAAAAAAAAATCTTAAGCACATTTTCTGCTTCCGACTGCCAATTAGCTCAAAGGCGAAAATGGAAAGCAGAAATGAGAGGGAAGGAAAAGAGAGAATGAATTGGAGATGTGTTTGTCTTCAAGAAGAATCAAGGATGAAATATTAGAAATTAGTAAGAAATGGGAATAATTTTTAACGGAAACAGAGGAAATAATACGAATAGGATCGTCAGTCGAGAGGAAAATTGATTGTGAGACTGTTTTGATGGATTTCTCTTCTTTTTCCTTATTATCTCGATGATGGCATATATAAAGAGAACGTTCTGAGAAAGAAAGGTTTCATCGTCGTAATGATGGATTGTACGGAAGTGGAAATTGGAGAATAAGATCAGATGGAAGATTCAAGATGGAAAATGAAAGTTTTCTTTTCTCCTAATGAAAAAAAGAATGTTATAAACATTCTCTTCAATTCTTCATCGATTTATGACTGTTTCCATTTTTATTTCAATTCTTTCTGGAACATCATAATAGAATTGTTCATGAGAGTTTAGGTAGGAAATGAATAAACTCTTCTTACGTAATATATGACTAGTGAATAATAAATTTCTTTTAATAACACTAATAATAAAACGATTGTGAACAGCAATAGATAGATAGATGAGCACTAACCAGAAGTTTGAGACGTTCTTCCTCCTCATCCATATAATGATCATCCATCATTAAAGAAGAATGTATGTTTTACTTCTTCTTTTTCAACTGCTTCCTTTGGTTTGTGTCTTCCGAATGTTTCTTTCCCAACCGTTTATTTTTTTCCTTATTCGTTCGGGCGGCAGAAGGAGAATTGTTTAATAATTATGGTGGAAGATGATATCGAAATGATAATCTTAATCAGAAAATAAATGATATCGTAATGAGAAAGGTGAGCAGAAGAAGACAAATTATTATGATGAGGAGAAAGAATGGATGATGAGAATAATAAAGGATAGAGGGGAGTAATGGATAAGGGAAATAAGTGAGAAAGTTATGTTTTTGTTCTAATAATTTGTTTTTGTTGAAAGTTGAATGAGTCGTCGTCTTTGGGAGAAATAGTTCTGATCCTTCTGATGAATTTGTTTATATAACAAATCAACAATCATCGTCATTATATGTTCGTTAGCACTAAATTATCTCCATAAGATTATGATTCAATAATTGTTGCGTCAACACCATCCTCCACGTTCGATGTAGATCGTGTAAGAATCGAAGTATGCGATGTCAAAAGAAAGAGATCTGACTTGTTCGTTAAATATTTTCTCGATTTTCTCTACATCATATTATGTAGATTTATGGATATCGACTTATGTAGCTGAGGATTATATCCACTTGATTTCACTAACAATCACAATACTCCTAAGCTCACTCAATCAATCTATTATATGTGATCTCTGCAAACTCGAATTATGAATACGACACCTCGACAAATGTATGGCATAGCTATTGGGGATACGAAGTCAACTGACTTATTCCTTTTGACAAGATCTGACATCTGCTTCACGAAATCTCGACAAGGTAACGTCATCATCCATATATGATATCATTCTATTTATATTTATCTCCACTTCTAACATGAAGAAGTGATTAGCATGTCTCTAAATAACTTTCAACTCTTTCACTTTATCTCAAATAATTAGAATTCTCTATACAAATCTCTCGTCGAAATCGAAACTAAAAATTCTCTTCTAATCATCCCTCACCCACAAATATAAGTCAATTGGCGGTGGCGGTGAAAAAAGATGAAGCTTACCCCCAACTGATGACGACGACGACATCGACGACGACGTGAAATGATGAACCTACACGAATTATTCGTTGTTTGTTTACCTGTACATTTATCATTTAGAGAAAGAATTTTGATGGTGAGTGCAGAAATAATGAATGAGAAATTCTAAGAAAAATGTGAAAAAAAATTTGATAGTTTGCTCATCATTTATCAATGCGATTATCATGATCGTGATCAATTAATATTTGATTAGATGAAAAAATGATTGATATATCGTTAATATTGTCTAATAATCATGAAATACAATGAAGGAAATGGTGTTAGAAATTAAACAATTTCTTTCTATAAACACCTCGCTCCCGTCCATACACGTATTGGCAAATGGATATGTGATTGATAATAACGATTCGAATCTCTCACACAATATTGATATAATGTTCAGTCATTCTAATTTGAATAGATCGGTTCGAGGTCAAAACGTATTTCAATTCGTTCGAATTTTATCTCAAAAGAAAAAAAGAATAATAACATATCGAATCGTTCGTCGATGGACGAGAGAATTTTGTTCGAATTATTCTCACTTCTTTTGAATTAGGAGTTGATAAGCGAATTGATTCTCTTAATTAATAAATTCTCTTCTAATCACTTTTCCGAGTAATTTATCTCATATTCTTTCCTCATATCCTTCACAGCCTAATTGGAAAATAATGATGGGGACAATCTGAAATTTCCTTTCTATTAATTGTTTCAAGTCACTTTCTTCACTCCCATTCATAATCGAATTATTAGAACATCAACATTTCTTTTTCTTCCTCATCAGTCGAAATGTACTGATAGAAATAGGTGACATCAGAAATGTTATCTGATAGAAAAAACGATCGAAAGCTTCTTCTCTCCTTCGTCGAAACGACCATCCAATATAACTGAAATCGACGACAACAACAACAATGGAGTCATCGACAAAAGAGAATCATTTATTTGTTTTCATTATCAATTCATTTCCTGTTTGACAAGCATCTCCTTGTCTTACCAGAGGACAACTCAATTATTCAACAATATTCAACTTAACTTATCGAAATTATTTTTCATTAAATCAAATATGTATAATTTGTATTTAACTGATGATGGTCAGATGAATGATGACTAATTAAACTTCACATACTCACCATCTAATTCGACCATTCTTCATTTTTATTATACACCAAACAAACCTTGCCAACCATTGTGATGAAATTGTGGTGATCCACAGTCAACAAATCTCACAAATAAAATGATAATATCCTAAAAAAATTTGATGGACTTTCACTGGAAACTCTAACTAATGACATGCATTAATCTCTCCAAAACTGTCAGTTAAGGAAAGTTAGCGAAAGTGTCGAAGGCCAGTCAACTAATAACTGGAGTTAGTCGGACTATACTCAAAGGAACTTTTCTGATTGACTAACAACTTGTCCAAATTAAAATAAATGTTTGTTTATTTTCAATAATCAATCCTGATAATCAATACACAACAAATGAAGAAAACGCTAACACCATAATCATAAATCGATCGAATCATTCAGGAAATTTTCATCTGAATAAAAACCGTCAACATAATTGATTGATGGTTAAAGATAATTTGAACTTTTTCAATTATAACAATTATCTCCCAACTCCTTCCTTTATTTCGACTATTTCAATAGTAGGCTCAGTTCATATAAATAATTTTTATGAGAATATGATAAGTCCGTTAGTTATTTCCAGAATCTCCACTAGAATAAAAGAAGAACATTTCCGTAATATGATTATTATTATTTTTACTTTGGAGAAAATGAATCATTTATCGGAAATCGGAAATCGGAAATTATATTAAAAAAAGAAGAAAATCGAGAAAACGGAAAATATATTTAATTTATAAAATGAAGAAAATTGTTTTGTTAAAAAATGTGTGTTGAGTTTTCCTTCAAATTTTCGTTCGATTGTAAATGGGAAATATTTTCAATCCAAAATTTTGCATGTTATTATTCTCTTTCCACTTATACTATTTTATGGGATGCATATATAGAAAAAAATATTAGTGCAACATTTGAAATAAGCATATCCGATATTGATTTAGACTCTCAATTCTTCATAAAACTCTTCGCAATTCCATTAAGGTATTCCAATTATTGTTCTTCCAAAATTATAAATTTTTAAGAGGTTCACTGTGTTTCATAAATTGTGGAACATAGGAAATCCCATATGTTATCAAAAAAAGCTTCAAAAAAATTTCATAAATTGTGAAAAAAAAGTTTATTTAATAATCTATCCAAGCACCTTTCTTATTATCAGCTATCACCAAGCTAAGTATCTTTTCGGAACAGAATTATAAAGATTAATAAATAATGATGTATCTAATTTCGACCATTCATATTCAATTTTTCGCCATAATTCTTCAGTATTTGCAAAAACTTTGTTATTCACAAAATCTTTCTGGGTTAACAGCCCCCAAACATTCTCAATGGGATTTAAATCTAGTGAACGTGCAGGATGGTCAAATAATTTCCAACCCATATCCTTCATTTTTCCCATTGAGTATCTTGACGTGTGCACTGCAGCACCGTCTTGCTGGAAAATGAATTCATTTCCCATTTTTGCTCTAACTTCTGGTAAGAAATCTCGTTCCAACATCTCTTTATATTTCATAGAGTTCATAATTCCATTTATTCGGACTAAGGATATTACACCTCTTTCCGAAATAGCGCCCCAAATCATCAAGCCCGACTTGTAATTCTTAGCGCCGGAACAGTACCTAATGGAACTGTCATCTGAAGAATGATGCCAATATCTTCGGCACGAATCGGGTACACTAAGAGAAAACTTCTTCTCATCGGTAAAAATTATTGTAGAATAACGAGGTGGGGTGACAACCTGATGCCGCACAAAATCGTATCTTTTCTTTTTGTGCATTTTTGTCAGATGCGGCTTCTCCTTCATTTCTTTCGACTCGAATTCAATTCGACGGATTGTCCTCCAAACGGTCGTTTTCGAATATTCTAAATTAAATCTGTCCATAACTGCTTTCACGTTGGAACGGCGATTGCCGAAAACGAATTTTTTGATTTTCAGTTTCGTTCGTCGATTTATGAGCAAGGGGCGATCCAAATTTTCTTTTCTACGATCGGGCGTTACCTCTCCGATCTTGCAAATTCATCTCACTGTCGCCAAAGAGACACCTAATTCTTTGGAAACCTGCCTCATAGTTTTATTGCCTTTATAGGCCTGTAAAATGGCTGACTGTAAATCTTCACTTAGTTTTTCTGATTTAGTCATTTTCAAATTATGAGTGTTTTATTTGCAATTTCCAATTTAAATTCTTAATATAGCCCTAAAAATAAGGTTAAAACAAGTAAAAAAAGTTTTGTCTCACAATTTATGAATTTTTTTTGAAGCTTTTCTTGGTAATACATGGGATTACCTATGTTCCACAATTAATGAAACACAGTGTAATATGAATTGATCAGATTTAAATAGGAACAAATGATACATCGTTCCCAATGTCATATTTAAAGCGATGTTCTTATCATATTTCTCATTTCGATGTGTCGATAAATAAATATTATCTTGGCGGTTTTTTAATAATTCGGAAAAGAAATATTGAGGACAAAGATGGTGAATGACCTTGAAATATCAGCAATTTGAGAAGTCTCCAAATAACACGAAATGGTTTGGTATTATAGATATTAATAATCGGTTTCCTCCAAATGACACTACTGTAGATCAGGCTAAATTAAAGGAGGAAATTACACATATCCAACATAATTAGAGAATGATAAGTTCAAATATTCTTTTCGTACACTTATAACTAACAATCTAGCTTGTAAGCTTAGTTTAGTTCATTTTCAGCTTTATTTTTTCCATGGGGTTTCAGGTAATCTGCTGACGGAAATGTGTAATTATTTTGAAAAAAATTTTTTAATCCGAAATTTTACTGATAATACGAAAAAATAATGTCTAATAGACATTTAATAAATTTATTGATTAATAAGAAACGTGAATATAATTATTAGATTGTTAATTAAATATTACTCATAATGGTTACTCTCAACTCGTAATCGCTCATTCTCGAGCATTCAGCTTGCTTCTTCTACTATCTTCTTAGGCTCGCTGATCGATATGCGATCTTTTTCTTCATCCGCGATCAGTCGTATCCGAAACAAATTCAAGGTTGCAAGGCTTTTTTCTCCTTCTCTCCCAAATCTAAATTCGTTTCGTTGAAGATCCGCCTTTCACTTTTCAGAAGTCTGGTGCTAACACTGTATTCCCTGGAGACCATTTTTCTATGTTCCCATCGTTTTTTCTTGTCTATGGATCGGGCCTATAATTGACTCATTAGGAGAATAATTTGCTGCTTTCATAGATGTAACAGTTCAATTCTTTTCGCCACAGTGAATTTCTTACCACTTCCCATTATTATGTGCCGTCGTATTTTTTCACTTGTTGATAAATTTAACAATTCCGACATATTTGTCAACCATCCTTCCGTAATCTACCCTTTTCAAATCCAGTCCGTTTTCACATACACTGTCAGATACTATGGGTTATCTTGAAACATTTCTCTTACAGATTTTAAATATTTTATCTTCACATACGATTCCACTTTCGCACTACAAATCGAACGTGCTTCCCTCGATCAATTGAGACTCTTTATTGACACCGAGGAAGACAATATTTTTTTTTCCATTTTTTCACATTTATCCCAACGGGAATTCTAATTAATAAATAATAATAATGATTGTTATATGTTCGATTATATTGTTAGTATAGATCCTTAAGAGAAATTTGGAAGTAATAATTGAGGAGACTTGAAGGTTATTATGGGGAAAAAGTTTACATACACAATTTTGTTCATTCTGCTCAAATATCAGCTGATGGAATTTGTTTTCCCATTTCATTCATATTCTGCTAGAATTAAATGTTTATTTGCGGATATTTAGAAAGTTTATTAAATTTGTTGATTGGTTAGTTGTATGTGGTCACTATAAATTTGAAAGGTTAAATTGAAAAGAAAAGTAAATTGATTGAAACAAATCATGCTCTAAATTTAAATTGACTTTCTAATGATTGATTTACATGTGTTGGAAGGGTGTTTGGGAGACTAATTGAAATAGATCATGTTGTGAATGATTGGTGCCAGTCATGATGAGGATGATTAAAATTTAAACAATTCTCCCACACTTATATGAAGAATGGAAGCACGATGATACTGTTAATTATAATGTTATTCGTTAAAACGGTAGTTAATATTTCTCAATTTATTCCATTGTCTTCTATTGTCAATTCCTAATAGGAAATTGTTCCTTCACTCTAACTCTGCTAACCGAATTCCCAGTTTGTCATATCCGTTCCCAACGTAATATAATTATCAAATTTACTTCATATGTCCTTGAAATTCCGTCTATCTATTTATATCCATCCATCCATTCTTCTACCCATCCATTCCAAATCAGCAAACTGTATTTCGAGTATAGTCGTAGTATTATAGTTCAGTTATTTCTCATCTCTTCCACTCACACACACAAACACACACATACATACACACAAATATACACATACATAGGGATACGCAGCACATGTAAATAGTGTGGGAAAAAAGACCGCTGTAGAACGAATGTGTGCGGGAAGAGTTTGTTGCACAGAATTATTTATTCATTTATCACCCACACCAATGGGAAAGGATCTGCATTTTACTCCTGAATATGCATTTGTCGTGCACAAGACGAACTCTCACTCAAACTTTCATTTCATGTTCTTACTATCAAATTATTGTTATTGTCGATATTGTGTTGAATAATTAAAATTTCCTTTTCTCCTCATTCCGTCTATCCACAGGTAATAAATAAAAATGATATACTGTATATATATATATATATATCTTCAAGACTATTTTATTATCCTTTAACATTTGATCGTTTCATGATGAGTAAGATCGATTTCCTTCTGTCCAGTCACCCATCAATTTCCTTAGAATTATTTCAAGTAACTATTATAATAATTATGTTCTTCATGTCGATGACGATGCTGATCAATTTATATTGCTGTCGCTGTTGTTCTTGTTGTTATAATGACTATGCTTTATAAGTATTTGAACGACTGCACCTTTTCCCTTTTTTTTAAATATTTAGAAGAGATTTTGGAGGTGACATTTCTTTCGCGAACTTCTCCTAAAAGGCGCTAGAGAGATGAACATAAACAAATGAAAAAGAATCAAATATTAAAATGTAGATGATCAGCCCAACAAGTGACAGGAGCCGAATAGCTCGCCAAACGAAACATAAAATTTTTGTGTGCGAGAAGGAAATAAATAAAAGATGGTGAAAATAGATAGATGGTCGAGAAGGAGAAGAAAAAAATAACAGTCGTTCGGAGGTGTTCCTCCTCCTTTAACATTTGTAGAAATAACTTGTCTTCCCATAATTTTCGTCAATTTTAATCGATCTCCTCTTTCAAATGGTTTTCATTTCCTTCGAACTTTTAAAGATCTGTTTCAGTGTCCTCGTATTTCTTTTTTATTACCGAGTCATTTCATTCAACTTACTTGGTTTTCTTAAAAGAAATACTTATTAAAGATTTTCTCGCTTCCAACTATCATTTACATTCTTCTCATGATTCCATTGAATATGGAAAAATGTGATAAAGAAGAATAAATAATAATTGGTATGCTCCTCTAATATACTGGGAGAGAATGATGTGTGGAGGTTATAGAAATTTCATTCGGAATTCCTTCTCGCAACACAAATTGACATTGATGAGCAAATTTAATTGAATAGAATTATTTAATTTTAAATAAGCGATCGAACAACCGTCAGACGATAAGGAATTAATTAGAAAATGAATAATCATTCTGAAAAGAAGACGAGTATTGCATTGGAACTAGTTTTCTATAGAAAAATTATCAAATGAAAAATCCACTTCAATTTTCTTCACTCTCCAGTCGACGACGACGACGACTACGACGACAACGATGAGGATGAGGAGGATGATAATGATAATGATGATGATGATGATGATGATGATGAAGGAACTATGAAGAATAATGAGAGAAATCTAATTAGTTGAAATGCAAATTTGGCCTGAGAAAATATTTTAGGAAATCGACACAAAAAGGAAATTCAATCACCATCGTTCTTTCACATTCAAATGTCGATGAGGAAAGAATGGGTGGAAATGGATGAGAGACTAATGATAATTTGGATTAATGACATTTCTCCTCCAACAGAAGATGGAGGAACTATTTCCAATTTTCTTTCATCAATTTTTATGAGAAAATCAAAAAAAAATTAAGAAAATTATTTGTCGATTTATTCTTCATTCAATCGTTCCAATTCATTCCTTCATGTGACGTTAAGTGGATGTAATATTGATTTGGAAGAAATGTGAAGATCGAAAGAAAATTTAGTTTAACTACCAGTCCAATCGTTCCCACTGTTTTAATAGGACGTTATACAATAAATTTATATGTTTTGTGCATAATCTCCAAATTGTATCGAACAAAGAAGAAGAAGAGGAATGTTAAGTAGAAAATGAATGTGCATTAACTCGTAACATAATCCACTCGATGTAAATTAGAATAATTTTATTAAAACTGTTTAAGTTTCCCCCAGTCCATATTAATCTTTGTGCGATGATGAAATTGCATCTGGTGCTAATACCAAAATGCCATTAGAAGAATCGCCCAGTTCCATTCTTTATCGTCTCAATGTCGTTTAAGTGCAGTAGGGGTGTTGTTGTTCGTTGGTCTCATTGTCATTGTTGGAGTTGCTGATTAATATTGAATGAAGTTCATTTACATATTTGTAGAGATGTGTATGGGAAGGAATGTGTTCGCCTGCTTATATTATAATCCATCGTTTTGCATGGTGATTTAGAAGAAAATAATTTGACAATTTTAGATCAAACATTATATCATTCCTTTCTTCTTTTCTTTTGTCCTTGCTAGTCGTCTCATCTACTTATCTAACTATATATCTCCCCCTCCCTCATTGTTCGAGAGGAAGAAAATGTAACAGTTATTCGAATTGATGGTACAAATTTCAGTTATCCGCATATGATATATCGTTTATCTTTTGCATCTGTTCGACGTTATCGCACATCAGATAAAGATGGAAAGTGGCTATGCATGAGGAGGAATTGGTTTATTGAAGAGAAATAAGTTGAATGTGAGGAAGGAAGGAAATAACGGTTGGAAGAGGAAGATAAAGATGAAGAGGATTATTTACGTATTAATATTAATGGTAGATTGTACTTCATTACTGATATGATTGATGAGAAGATGAAAAATGGAATTATGCATGATAATTTCATTTGAATAGATGATAATTAGCTGTGATGTTATTAAGAATGAAGTAGAAGAAAATGAAATTAGTTTGAGGAATCAGGTTTATTTTAATGAAAAGAATTCGTCTTCCACACATTCCTCAAGACTGAAGGAAGTTGGGTCGTTGTTCCCCATTATATTATTTTTAGAAGAAATTCATATTTGTAGAAAAAAAAGAGAGAAGGAAATTACCTGTAGAATTTTCTATTTCCTATTTCGTCTTTCTTCGATGGTTTTCCGCAAAAAAATCGATGAAATTAATCTGTAATTATTTTGAATTGTTTCTCCTTCGAATGTTTGTCAGGTCAGTTGAATCATGATGGAATGATGTCACGCCCATTTGGAAGAAGAAGTCAGATTGTGATTCTATTGATTCAGTTGTGCTCGGACAAATATTCTTGCAAGAGTCTGATCGTCCTCAGACAATAGGAGTATCGTATGTCCACACAGAATACGCGCAGAAATTTCAAGCAAATAGTGACGAAGACACAAGTGCACAAGAAGTGCACAAACACGGAAGAATCGTTGACGATTATTGAAGGAGGAATATGATGAAAGAGGAAATTTTAGAGGAAACACCATCCATACTCGGAGAGGAGTATAAGAAAGAGAACAACGAAAATGATTTGTTTGATTCGTTCTTCACAACAACACCAACAACATCGACATCATCAATAACGTCGTTATCGTCCAGAGCAGCTACAACATTCACAACAAGTTTCCCAATAAGTATGAGTTGTTACGCAAATTTAGGTGAAAATAATAATTGTTTTGAACAAGAATTTCTGATGAGAAGAAATCCTTCTCAAACTTTCTCTACCATGTCTAACCAAATGGACAATAACATCCCATCAACTTCCTCCACCATATTCAATGAAGTATTAGCCAACAAACTATTGAATGAAAAGAATCGAATTCTCATAAAAGAATTGAATAATGAACATGAACTATTCGCTCCGTCAACGATGCAGAAAACATCGAAACGAAATGATCTGATACGTAGTCGATCGTACTTATCTGATATAGTGCATCATCTTCCACCTCAATCAATGTCTGCATCCAATTTCCCGATGAATAACCGGATATACATCAAGAAACAATGTAAGAAACCTGAAGAGACGAAAAAAGAACATAATGGAAATTTGTCAACATGTCAGGGAAAGACAGTTTCTTCATTTCATGAATACACCGATGACACAAACAACAACAACAACAACATATTTGAAGTATCCGAAAGAAATAAAGGTGTTGGAGAAAGACGGTTAGAGAATAGAATAGAAAAAGAAATAATTGATGAAGTAGAAAACATTCAACAATTTTCTTCTTCATCTTCGTTGTCGTCATCCAAATTGTCGTCGTTGTCCCCTACATCTTCACCATACGATTTGTATTCGCGAAAGAATAAAGAGCGAACTAATCACAATACAAAACCGATTAATGAGGAATTGGATGATAATGAGAAAGTTTTCTTGAACAATTCCCCCACCACCTCCCAAGTCGATTTAACAATTCATCACAACAATAAACACGGAACATACAAACCCTTTTTTATGGCAATTAAATCTTCGAATTTCATGAATTCTATTGAACATTTATTCCAATCTCTATCCACTAACAAATGTCCAAAAAATTCGACCAATAACCATTTATATGCAAATCGGAAGAATTCCCATCGATATCACAATCGTGGAATACGGAAACAAACTTCCACATCCACATCCATCGCTTCCTCCATCACATCCCACTATCAGCAACATTTGACAAATATTGACGATGTCAAACAAACACTATTCCAAAGACCCAAACAATTCCATTCATTCAATTCATCGTTCGAAACGAAGTACGTCAATGACGTTTATCGTCGTCTAGTCAATTATGAAGGATATGACATTGTCGAAAATCAACGACCATGGCCGCCAGTTCTCAAATATTTACAATCAATGTCCACTGGTTCATTAGTTTTAGATGCAGGTTAATTACTCTTTCAAAACCATCTCTCTCTTTTAACAAACGGAATTGTTCCAGGTTGTGGTACTGGTCGCTATTTCCAATGTATTCCAAATGATTCTCATATGATAGGTTGTGATATCTGTTATGATATGACATTAAAAGCTTATCATCAATGTAAAGGATCAGATCAACGTCGTTGTAATTCCATCACGACCGTTTCCCATAAAGATCCCACCAACTCAGCCACAATGCTGAAAAGTGAGAATAGTCTCGTCGATTATTCCTCTTATCGATCCGTCAATTCTGTTGTAATGGCAGATACGTTGACTTTGCCATTTCGGTTTATTTGAAATTTTTTAAATTAATTCAAATTTTATTTTCCATTTCAATTATTTAGAGATAAAGTTTTCGACGGAATTATCTGCATCGGAGTTCTCCATCATCTCTCGACTGAAGAACGACGTCAACAAGCAATAAGAGAATTACTTCGCGTTCTCAAAGAAGACGGAGGAACATTATTGATTTATGTTTGGGCATTCGAACAAACTCATAGAAATTTCACCAATCAAGATGTTCTCATTCCTTCCATCTTCTCACCATCATTTAACGATAACGAATCGTCGAAAACGGATCAAAACAAAGATAACAATATCCCACCAAATAAGAACATGTCCCGTTCTAGTACAATGGACAGTGAATTTACACATATCGATTACGAAGAAATCGAAGAATTGAATCACATTGAACAATCTGTTGATAATGAAAAAATGATAAGTGATCGATCGAACTTCTTGAGAAAATTGTTCATTCCTCAATCATCTTTAAAGAATGAACGAAACAGCGATGAATTGAAATCCCAATCACAACCATCTACTGCAACACTTCCCACCAACAGTTGGTGGTCGAATGTCTTGGAAAAATGGAAAACGTCAAATCAAAATCATTCGAAGGAACATCATTCCATCGTGAATTGTGATAGAAATATCGTTCCAAATAATAATCAAAAGAGAAATAATCAATATTCGAAATCATTGTCTGAAAATCATTCATCTGGAATTAATGGAATTGAAAAGAAGAAAGATATCTTCAATTATGAGAAGAATATGATAAAGAAAATCAAAGAATCTCATGGAAAATATCCTGATAGTATTCTCACTTATGCAGCTCATGTCGACGATGATATTCGTTGTAGATTCAATCCATTTGACGCAATTTCTGCGACTGGCAAACGTCGTCGCATTGACCAGAAGTATACGAAAACGAATGTCGATTCTAAAGAGAATGATGAGCAGAATAATGAAAAACAATTATTTCGTTTTTATCATCTTTTCCGAATTAATGAACTAAAGCAATTGATTGAAAAATCCGGTTTATCCAATATCGAAATCGTTGAAATATCATATGATCATTGTAATTGGACAGCATTAATTCGTCGTCATCCACCAACATAAAAATTAATTTTTTTTATTGAACTTTTTTCAACCGAACTTTTTTCCAGAAATTCTCCATAAACTTTCATTTACAGTCAGTTCCTCTTTCGCATTTTGTATATGAAATTCTAAAAAAAAACTATAAACTTCTCTTGCTCATTTTTTTTTGTTATCAAATAAATTTTAATGCCGGTTTTCTCTTCTTTCCATATGTCGTATGAACATCTCCCGAATTTTTCATTTATTTAATTCATAAAATTGTTTCTATGAAAATTAGAAATTCTTTCAATTAAATTGAAAAATACATTAACAGTATTAGCCAATCTTCAAATTTGGTTTTATATGAAGAGAAATTGATTTTATTCCATAAATTCTAACAAACTTTTATACCATCTACATTGTAGATGAATGTAGATTCTACAATTTTTATTTCATTTCTCACAATTTTTAATTAGAATGAGTATCAGGAAAACGCCCATTAGAAAAAGTAGACAGTAAATAATTATCGTTCTCCCTAAACCTTCTTACTTATTCGACATTTACTGATTAAGAAGACTGATAACGAATTATATCATAGAAAATTGAAAAAGGAAAAAAATTTAAAAGAAATAATTTCATTAACATGTTTTCAATTTCACATTAAAGTATTTGAGAAAGAATTAGAATTTAATGAGAAATTTTCTTTAGAGGATTTATTTAGAAAGGATTGAATAAGAAATTTATAGAATTTTCTGCATTTTTAGTCGTGCTAGAAAATAAGAAGGAAGTGAATGAAATGACCTTATACAGAATGCCTCTCAACATAATGAGACAAATTTATTTAAAAGGACCTAATGTTTTTTTGAGGAGAACAAAATGAACTGAACGGAAAAGATTATGAAAGAGATTGACGTGTGTCCATTAGATGAGGTGTGGTGGTAAGGAGAAAAGTAGTTTTAGGTTAAAACTTAAAAACGATTCCGTATGAGAATAGGCCAATAAGTTGAATTGGCGAATTTGATCATACGTGAAGTTGGATGGAAGTGAGGAAGATGAAATGTGAAGGTCTTGTTATAATTGGATGATAAGTCGTGCTAGTAGTTAGTTAGATGGGCGTATATATAAGACATACATATTCACTTGACAACAAGAATTACCTAAATTGTAAGTTTTAATAGTGAATTAAAACTAAACTTATTTATCGACATTAAATATATTGAAGTTGATCGGAATTGAGAGTTATAGACGTAAGACTATTTCGTTAGGGGAAGGTATTTGATATACTGCAATAGACTGCTAGCATTGGAGGCTCTAGTTCCAACCATTTTCTGACATTTTATATGAACTCCTTAAATAAATATTCTTTATGTTCTGCTTACGTTCTACATGAATTATATTCAATTCGACCTAATTTATAAGAATCGTATTAGGATCATTCTATACAACTATGAGGCATATTATTGAAAATGTTATTGAAAACGAATTGTATTTCAACTACAAACAATTCAGCACGATTGCATCTGGAACTATTATTTGCATCGTATATTATAAAATATCCGTACGAAATTATTTTCTAATTCTCTTACATCATCTACTCTCCTTATTTTATGGACAGATGTGAATGGGAAATTGAGAAAGAAAGTCTCATTTTCTCCCAACTTATAATAAGACGAATAAGAAAAAAGAAACTGAAGGAATTGGAAGAAACATTAAAAGAAAGAAATAGCAATCACGAATGTGCTATTGGGCAGCAGAAGGAGTAGAATATGCAAAAAGTATGAGTGGGATAAGTAATGAAAGGTGACACTCGTTAAAAGAATGCAAACGACATGGGAAGGTAGGAGGAGGAATTGACTTTTTTGATTTAATGTGAAAATATGTAAAAAAAAAGTTGAATGAAATGACAAAAAATTCCATTAAAATTTCGTCGTTTCATAGTCTCCAAAGTTCTTCTACGATTTCATCAACTTGTTCGTAAAAAGTTCCTGATGGTCGGAAAACTTCCTTTCTTTCGATTCTTAAAAAAACGAAAATTCGTTTTTCCTTCTTATGAAGAAAGAAGAAAGGAAGGAAGGAAGGAAGGAAGGAAGTGTAGGGAAAAAGTTTCAATTTATAATTCTTAAGTGAATTTCGTTGATTGACAATTGTATGTTCCAGTAGTTGTCCGAGTTCGTTTTCATCATGATTATTCCCGATAATATATTTATATCTTCATTTCTCATTCGATAGAAACTGATGCGATGAGAAATTTCATAAATATTTGTGAGAAAGGCTGAGAGAGCGACGGGAGGGCGATGTTACCACATTTGCCATTCCATCAATTTATTAATCGAACTAAACGAAAGAACACATCACGAATATTTACTAATTCAACTACAGTAATTGCACTTCATCCCTACTAACTCGTTCAGTCATTCCCTTACGTCTAATTCGTTGACGACAAATTGTATTTTCAAAACACTCAAATTCCAATTTGCATCTTCTCTTAATCATAGCGAGTTGTTGATGATTGGAATTATATCAGAAATATAACGGAAAATGCAAACGGCATTAATGCCAATGACAACGCAACGATACCCGTTAAAAACGAAAGAAATTACCAACGCCGAAAATCTTCCATACAGTGACGACAATTCGTCAAATAACTACTTCACTCATAATATTCCGCCGCGTTTAACGCCATTAATGAACCCAACACCAAATGTCGATGCAAAGGCTTCTGTCGCCTATTCTGATGTTACGAATAATGACTATGTCCAACTGAGACGACCACGTCGCATCACATTCTTCAAGAATGGTGAATATGATCGAAAAGGTTACATTTCTTTCCAGTATTTCCTCCAAAACATTTTCATTATCATGATTCATTTAAACATGATTAATTCTGATAAAGATCCCGATATTTCGAAGAAATTGCTGAAAATTTTTCTTCTAATTTTTTTTATAAATTTATTAGAATTAAAGAAAAACATTTTGTTCAATTTCAATTTCCATTATTATTCATTTATTTGATGGAATTTACATCAAATTCTCCTTTAGTAGTCAAAATTTAATAGAAACATTTTTTTATTTTTTAATGGTAATTTAATTGCTCGACAATTTTTTGTTGATTTATTTACGTTATCCTAAAAATTTTCCTCTAAACATTTTGAAATTGGTATTTAAAGGAATTAATTTGCATGTTATTTTGTTTTTTTTAGGGAAGATTCTTTATATTACTCCAAATCGATACATGACATTCCAGGAACTTAAATTCCAATTAGACAAATCAATCAAATTGCCTTATGGTGTTCGGAGAATATTCGATTTCAATTCCGGTTATGAGTTGCATAACATCGACGAATTAAAAGATGGCTGCTCATATATTTGCACTTCGTTCGAGCCTCTACGATTAGACCGTCAACCGATTTCATTCCGTTAATTCTTTTTCATTAAATTCTTTCCTTCTTTCTTTTCCACGTTGTCATTTTTAACTGTAAGGCAAAATGTTTGATGAATTTAGAGGTAATGAAGTGGGGAGGAGAGGAATGATGATTGAAACAATGAAAATGAAAAACTGTCAATTTTCAATAAATTGTGAGGCGTTTGACGGTTATCGAATGAAAAATATTTTTTCTTTCATAGTAGATAGAAAAACTACGAAAAAATATAGTTGTGTGAATTATTTAATTTGAAAGAATTTTCAAGTACACCATATTTTTTCTAATCAATTTCTATGGTAATAAATAATTGGGAATTTCATCTGTTTTATTAGAGTTCTTTAATAACAAACTAATAGTCTCTTGTTATTCTCATCCATTTACCTGACTATATTACCCTCCCATATTAGCTCCGTTAATAACTTTTATTTATTCGACAAAATGGGTCGTCCGAAAGTCATAAAACTTGATCGTGATCCACCAGTACTCTATCGTAAATATATTTGGCCTCGAGAGAGTGAGTATTTTTCTTTTTAAGAGAATCTTCTTTTTTCCTCATTCCATCAATTCATATGAAATTAATTCTCATTCTTTCTATCAGTTCGCCACCATCCACACCCACATGGAACTGTCCGACATGGAAATTATGTAAATGATAATCGTCCTCACTTTCATGCATCAGTTCCTACCCGACTCAATCGTCCTCGACATCCGCCCCGATACAATGGCAAATTGTTGAATTATAACAGTGATCTACTCGATCAGAAGGAACCGATTGGACCATTAAGCTTTCCAGGTTCAAATTTTTCTCTTTCATATATGATAATAATTAAAAATATATAATAAAGATTCGGATGATGGTTTATTGCGAAAACAATTACCAGATTCAAAGAAAGTAAGAATAATAAAGAATGGAAAAAAGATACCAAGAGAATATTTGGATGCATTAATCAACCGTCATTCGGATCAGAAATTCTCATCATTCATCAGAGATGTAGCTCATCATTTTGGGTATGCTGCTAATCGGAATAATCCATGTAAACTTTATTCGTTGAAAGGTAAGAAGATTAATAGTATGAGCGACTTCTTCCATCGAAACGGCCACGTCTTCATTGCTATTGGTCAAGATACTTTGACGAAAGCTCAAGTTCGAAGTATCATCGAAGAGGTTTATCCCAATTCCAATTTACCCGATGCATATTTAAGAGAATGGAAGAATGGCAATAACAACAACAACAACAACAACGACAATACTAATCGATCATCTGATAGTTAGAGAAATTTTAGATATATATTTTTTATCTTTATTATTTTCTATTTTTTTTTTAATCGAAATGAAGATCCAAGAGATGATGATTATGAATTGAGAGTTGCAATGGCAGAAGCGAGAGCTGAACAAGCTGAAGATGAATTGAGAAGAAGTAAACGGCAACATCTAGCAGTGGTTCCATCCATTGAACGAGTGACGACACCTACCGTTATCAATGTCATAAAACCATCCCGATTAGATAATCACAATATTGGTTTCTTTCATTTCATTCCTTTTCTTATTCTCATTTTCATTTCAATTAATTAGATATCAACATTCCAAAGAAATCACCTCGCAATCAAGTAAATCATCATCAGGTTGTCTTGCCACCAATACAACAGAAAACTCAACATATTTATCATATCAATGCCAATGATGATACAAATGAGGAATCGGATAACGTTAATATTTTCATTAATGACGAGAAACAGCGGGCACAATATCCATCGCAATATTCCGGTCATGAGGGTAACGTAATAATTCATCGCCATCATACTCCCTCCCAACCCAAAGTTATTAATCATCATATAAACATCGATTCCAATAACGACACGATGAAAACGACAACACCGAATATTATTGTCCATCCGTCCGCTTCAGGCACTCACCAATTGACGGAAGCCGCACCTCAACCTCGAGATATTCATATCAACCATTCACCATCCCCACGTGATAATGTTGTGAAAATTGAACATTATCATCCGGATATATCAAACAACATTTCCCCTATTAACCATCACGCCATCAACAGTCCGAAAAAGATATTGGATCCGAATAATAAAGTTCTATTATCACTTATCAATTTCCTTCCAACTCAACTCCATTTATCAAAGCAAATTTCTAGTGTTGATGATATCAATGACTATTATTCCATCGGGAAGCAATTAGGTGATGGCAATTTCGCAGTTGTGAAATATTGTACCGATCGTTTCAATCAAAACGAATATGCGATGAAAATTATCGACAAGAAAAAAATGAAAGTTTTCCCTTTTTCAATTTCACTGAATCGGAACATGATGATTTTTAGGGCAAAGAACATTTCATTCAAACGGAAATTGAATTGATGAAAGGATGTAATCATCCAAACATCTGTCGCTTGTATGAACATTACGAAATTGGTTCTGAAGTTTATCTTCTAATGGAATTGGTTTCCGGTTAACTATTTCCTTATTTCAATTCGATTAATTCTCATTAGGTGGTGATCTATTTGACGAGATATCGAAAGTGATCAAGTTTAGTGAACATGATTCGTCAACGATGATCTACGATTTGACCAAGGCACTCTATTATCTTCACAGTCGCAATATAGTTCATCGAGATCTAAAAGTTCATTTTAAGCTTTTCCTTACATATAAACACTTTTCTGTTTTTTCCTGGAAAATTTATGAAAAACAGCCGGAAAATCTTTTGGTACTGAAAAAGCAGGATGGACGATTGGGAATCAAAATTGCAGATTTCGGTTTAGCTGTTCTGGTTAAGAAGCCGTTGAATATTGTTTGTGGGACACCAACTTATGTGGCACCAGAAATCTTGCAAGAAAACGGTTTTTCTCCTTCCTCACATTTAATGGAGATTATTTTTGATGATAATGAATAGGTTATGGTATTCCGATCGATATGTGGGCTGTAGGAGTCATAACATATATATTGTTATGTGGTTTTCCACCTTTCCGATCATTGGATCGAGTTCAAGATGAATTATTTGAAGTTATCAAAAAGGGAGAATTCGAATACCTCGAACCCTATTGGGATGGTAAATCAATCGGTTACATTCAAATTTATTCATTTTTCATTTAATTTCCGATAGAATGTCGAGATTTGATTGATCATTTGTTAGTGGTCGATACAGGAAGGAGATGGAAAGCTGATGATGTTTTGTGCCATAAATGGATTCAAAGTGAAGGTGGTGTTCTCAAAGGAAATTTTGAATCTCGCTCTAGAGTTATAAGTCAACTGAAGAATGAATTGAATAGATACAACTAATACGATTTTCACCAGAACACTATTTACTCACTAGTTTACGATCTTAAGAGAAAATATATAATAAATAATTCCTTCAATCACTCCTACAAATTTTATTTTCCTATCAGAAAAGCGAATTACAAAAATGATTCATTCTCTAATATTTCTACTTATAAAATTTTATTAAAACATTTTTTTCCTATAAAAATCTAAAAGTAAATTCAAAAATCATAATATGATGCTGACATTGCAGTATTGTCCAACAACTTATTTAGTATTGTTATTGTAATTATTTCTCTTATAATCTTTCTATTTATTGATTTTTGTTGGAAAACACTGTTCGAAAGAATTTAATGACCAGATTGTCCTTCAATTGATTTCCAGAAGAAAAACATGAAATAAAGAAATATCTGTCTACGATGAATATTGAGAATATATCACAAATGAAATTGTTGTGACTCGAAACTTTCCAATGAGTCGGATGTAAGTAGACAAATTTCAAAAGTTTCTTCATTTGCATGATATAATAATCGATAATCGATAGTAATTACTAAAATCATTTTAAATAAAATTGAAATTCATCCGAGAACATCATTCGTATAATTCAACGTTTTTTTTACAATTTTTTATCTTGACAAAATTCTAGTTCTTTTTTTAAAATACTTTAGAATGGAAAATTTTTAAAAAGAAATAAGTTAGAATTCATCATTTGTTGATTATTTTCATAAACTTCGTCTCAAATTACCCATCGACCTTCGTTATGTTATTGTTACTTAAAGTTCATTATCAAAATATGGAAACGAAAGATTATGAGTTTCAAGTGGTAAACAGTAGGTGCCTGGTTATATTTCCAAATTTCTAATTAGATCTATAACCATTAGATGTGCTGGTAAAATCGATTTTAAACTTTGGAATTGTCGAATTTTGTGTGGGAGGAAAAACTGTCTCAATTCTTCTCTAACAATATGAAATAGATGAATGAAAGTTTGATAAATTGGAAGAAGAATATTAACATTATCTAAATTTATTAATTTAGAGAAGTTGTTTCTTGGTACTTAAAACTACTTGTTCTAAATGTAGGCGAAAGGAACGGTTATGGGATATATGTACATTTGAAATTAGCGGGGGAAGATCTTTGATATTGTAGGAAAAATAAAGTTTTTTAATAGTCGCAAACTGACTGGTAGCAGAGTTGGATGTGCTGAATCTGAGAAATTTTATGGTATTAATGTCAAGTTTAAGGAACGATTCATATTT
Source organism: Seison nebaliae (assembly GCA_023231475.1). NCBI lineage: Eukaryota > Metazoa > Rotifera > Pararotatoria > Seisonacea > Seisonidae > Seison > Seison nebaliae. The sequence continues at coordinate 43,664 of JALJEE010002379.1, read as the reverse complement.
AATGATGACATGACGAATATAAGAGTCTGAGAATTGGATGTTGCGAATGAGCATAAGCTGATTAACACTCAATTAATGAGTGAATCATAAGAAAAGGAGAAGAAGGAAGACAAACTATTTATTTCGAAATTCATTTTCTCAATTCGTCGATGAAAACTTTTTGTACATGATTCCAATCGTCAATGAACTTCCATTCTCATTCTTCATTTTATTCCTTTTTTCATCTCTTTCAGATAATTGTCTCATAGAAATCCAATTCCACGAAGAAGATGATTCCCAAATGTATCTATATGCTCATTCTCGTCATCATTCTCATTCAATTGAACGAATCAACTGTTAATCCGAAGCAAACCGCAGACTTCTTCAAAACTTATTGTTCATCGAAACAAAACCATTTTCTGGAGAACGATATGACTAAACGAACAATTCTCGATTTATGGTGCCGGGAGTATTTGCGACGTTCCCAATTAATCGGAGACACGTTCGAAAGTCGTTTGACCGAATCGTCACAGAACGTGCCAAGTGTTCGAGACTTTTTCGGATGAACAACACAACTTTAATGTTTGATGGGGAAATGTTTTAGTAAAATCAAAACAAAAGATTTCATCGAAATAAGTTTCTGAAAAGTTTGAAATTAATTAGAAAAAAATAATTTGAAAATAAATCAGAGAAATTTTATGACTTCAATCTTTTTCATTTGTCATTTTTTTTTCATCATTTTCTTTAATCATCTTTCTTTAAAAACATGATCGGTAAATTTCAATCTCGCTCTCTTCTTTTTCTTCTTTTATGATTAATATTATTATTATATTTCCTTCAATTCATCTCATTAAAAAAAATTAGTGAAATATTTCGTCAATTATCGTCCAATCAGGTATCCGAACCATCCGTCATTTTGATGTAGCGATTGTTGCCGTTTCCGTCCGCTATTTAACAGGTTGCTAAGTGCCGAATTCCTTTTCGTAATTTGTTCGCTGATGAAACGCTCCATATCAATAATTTCGTCAGTCGAATCATTTCGTTCGTATGTAGAATCAGTCGGATAGTACCAGGAACGGAATGGTCCAGGATTATATGAGGAAATTATACTACCTTCGTTCGATCCGACTAGTAAAAGTTGTATAAGTACCAGAAGGAAGAAGAATGAATTCATCCTAAAAAAATAAGGGAAGACTAATTAGTAATCGATGAATTGATGAATTCTAAAATGGAACAGGAATGAAATAGAATAGAAAACACACAATTTTGTTGTTAGTACTTAAATCAGATGATCATATACTTCAAGACTTATTTCATTCTCATTTAATTTAGGAGAGAATCGTTTATAAATGAATAATTTTGAGAGATAAGAAAAGAAATTGAATTTTAAAAAGGAAATTTGAAAAGAACGGAAATCTGATCCTTATTCCACATGACAAGAAAACTAAGGAGAAATTAGAGGCAGATTACTAGCAGTTTCTCTTCAACAAATTAAATTTATTTATTATATGAAAAAGAAGGAGGGAGTTCTAATAAGATAAACATGTTCTAGTAAGTATGAGGCCAATGCAATGAAAATATCGGTTCGATGATTATATGAACGATTGGAGCAGTAAATAGTTGTGGAGGAAAACATTTATTTTTTCAAAATAAGTTCGAAATGAATTTAGTTGTTTTGATAAATCGGAGCGAGTGATTATTATAATTGATACTCTTAACCGAAATTTTACCTTTCCTTTTTAAGTATGTACCAGACATTTCGGGGGCAGATAAATGAGGAGGAAGAAATTAAATGAATATAACAACTCCCGCCACACTCTGACGTAGGAATTGGATGTCCCCTCGTTCAATATCACTGAATCTTATCATTTATGTGCAATTGAAAATGTAAATTAATTAGAAATGTTAATTCTACCATCATCTCGATTTTCATATGCTACGTCTTGTGTATTAATGATTTTATTCGACATCTTCCATCTCACTTAAAGTAATAGAAAAATAAAGATGTAAGAAAGACAATACGAACAATTTAGTTTCATTGAAATGATATGTGCCGAATTTAATAAGACACTTTTCTTAGTTAATCACTCCTTATTTTTATTCATGATCTTTTCTCCCTCCACATTTGTAGAGGTGATGAATTACAATTTAACATTCAAATTATCATCAAAAACAACTGCAAATTATTCAGTGATTTGTTTATAGAGAATATTCTCGGAATATTATTCTCATCATATCAAATTATTCAATTTATTTCTTCCATCTAGTCATTCCTTCTCATTCCTTTTACAAGAGTAAATCTTGTTAGTCTTCCTTCGATAAACGAAAGATACCGAATTCGTCAAACTCCAATTGGGACAATTTACAACTTTTAAATTTTTTTTATTAGACATTACTTATTTAGTTGATAGAAGACCGAAACAAAATTAAGAATGTTATGAAAAGTACTGAGAATCGAATTCAATCCTAAAATTAACAAGATTAGGCTTACAGTTGTTAGTAATAGTAGTAATATAGCAACAAAAATTTTAATAGTAGTTGTAGTAGCAGTTAGAGAAGCATTAACGGTTGAATTAAGGCTAAAATTCAAAAAGGGGAAAAATTGAAAATTTTTGATATTTAGTTAATTGACCGATGAGTAAGAATATTGTGAAGGATTACGTGCAGACAGATGATTGTTTCTTAAAATGCCGTCTTATTGAATGGCACGAAATGTTTAACTCTCCTCTACGTTGAGTGTAGGAACGGTGACAATTGTTTCAAAAGAATTTCATTCAATTCGTTCATCTCTACCCCCTCCCATTGTCATTAACAAATTTTACTACTTGCATTACTAGAACTATACGTGTTTATACGTGCAATATAAAAGGCGTATGACGTGTAGATAATATTTATAAAACGTTTTCATTTTTTTTTCACAATTCCTATCTCACAAACTATTCCTTCTTTCATTCACTCGTTCAAATTCTTTCCAATCATTCACATTTATATTCACATTTACATCCTATTCCAACAATGACTTGCGAACAAATGTCTTTCATTCCATTCTCCAAAATGGACGACGGTGAAGTGCGACATTGTTTGAAACTGAATGAACTTCATCAATTATCTTACGAATTAGATCGACGGGGCATGATGGATGGATATAGTTTACTATCTATCCCAACCAAGTGCACTATGACTGGTTTAAAGAATGCCACCCATCTTAGCTCCGTCGAAGAACGAATCGTATTTGTCAAATGGATTTTGCTCCTACGCAAATGTGATACTGGTCGAATTCCAATTCAATATGTAACGAATAAGGATCTTTGTTTTTGGTTGAAACAGGAAGGATTAGCCAACGTGGCTCGTTATGTTAATGAAGTGAAAATGAATGGTGCTCATTTCTATGGTTTATCTCCCGGTGATTTCCGTCGACTTAATTTGGAAACGAATCTTCCTCTAATTTGGAAGATGAGACAAAATGGTATGAAAATCGATCAATTTCAACGCAAATGCATTCTCCTTGCATTCCGTTATGATAAGAATTTCCTTTTTCATTCAAATTTCACTCATGATCTCATTAGTGAATTGATGTATGAATTAGATCATCCACAAATTGAAACAACAAATGTCACTCGTTCATTCTCTCCTAATTGTAACAGTTATAATGAAGGAACACGAAACGATGAAAATTCGAATGGTGATAATGACTTGAGTGTTAGTATTTCTCCCACATCAGCCGGACAAATTGACCAACAAACTATCGCTCAACCTTATCGAATTGAAGAGACGTCTGATAAGAAATCTGATTCATCCACTTCCAAAGAGGAATTGACGTCCGAAGATGAGAGTAAATATTATTATCATAATAATTTAGAAGTTTATGCTCAAAACAATCTTTTACCAAAAGAAGAGGACGACTATCGTCTTCGACAAGAATCCAATCAAAACAAATACAAAAATAGTCGTAATTATAATCGGAGATCAACTGACTTTCGTAGAGGTCCATCTGATCGTAATTTGGATGTGGCAGAAATTGGAGGATTGAACGAATCCAATCCAATCAAATGGAATACTGTATTGATGAAGAATGGAGAAGCTATTTTTCCGACATTCAAAGGAACTACTACCGTTCGGAACGCTTCAAGACGTCCGAATGAAAGACGACGATCATATCGTAGAGATGATAAACCAGATCAACAACCATATTCGGAAGAAGATGATTCGATGGATGTCGAGTATAATGGAGTATCAGTAAATGCGGCCCCAATGTTCGGATTATATAATGTGAAACGATTTGAATGTGCAATGTCAATCAATTTTATTAGGAGAATCCGATTTGACAAATGGAAGAATGTGTTGGTCGTCTGTAATTATTTCGAAGAATTCACTGCATTCGTCAATACTTTGGCAACGATCTGGTTCTGTAATAAATCCATTTATAACAATAATTGGTGTTGTCTCGTTCACGAGAATGTGGAGGATTATAAGAGGAATTATAAATCATATCATATCGAACTCCGACAATCACGTCAGGAGACTAGTTTCCATCTTCGATTTTGTCCATTCATTCTGTTTGATTCATGTCCACAAACCGACTCATTCATTGTGGCGAAGGAAATGTTTCAAATGAATTTGAAGTGGACAATACTTAAAATTACTCACATGCCATTTTCGTCCATTTTCTGTGTGGAGAATATGGAGCCAAAATTCAAGAGTATTAATCGAGTTTTTAATGATTTGGTCGATGCGTTAATGAAGGAACAAGAAGAGAAGATTATTCGTGTGAGAATTAATGTGGAGGAGAACAAGGAACCATTGTCTGATATGATTACCAGTCGAAATTTCATTCTTCCAACAACTCGTTTGATTCAGACGAACGAAGTCTGTTTCACAGCTGCTTCACGCATTTCCTGTCGTATTGCATCACTTGTGGCGGAACAAGCGAATACTGTTCGCGGTCAAGAATTACTTTCCTTTTTCCAAAAGTTACTTTAATAAATTTCAATTTATTAATTTATCTCAAAACGTTAACTGTTTCGATGAAAAATTGATGTTTTATTCAAATAAGCTCATTCAAATATTAATTCAAATATTAATTATTTTCTTTCTCTATCATATCATAATGTGAATTACGATATTTATTGTTAAACTAATTCTATTGAAAATATTTGGATTGATTATGTCCATATGTAATAGATGGAATCTATTCCATTTTTATAAATTGTTAAAAACATTTCTTTAATAAAAATTCATTTCGTTATGTTTTTTATTTGAAAGAATCGTCGTCGTCATCATTACAAATCTGACGTGTAACTGAAGAAATTCGAAAGAGCAAATTTTAATTTTAAAACATTTGAAACATGGACAACTGAAGGTTATGGGGATGGCGATCAGTTCAGATTTCATTGGAGAAAAATTTTTTTTGAAAAAACATTAATTATATAGAATGTTACATTGCTTCAGTAATTCTATTTCATAGATGAGAAGTGAATGAAGAGGAAAGATATCGTTTGACTTATTTCTGTTGTTTGTGGTGTGGGAAGAGAAGAAATAAAAAATTTCAATTTATTTTTTCTTTCAGAAATTTTCCCGTAAACTTCTTTAATTTAATTCGGATTAATCTTTTAAATTTCTTGAAAAATATCTTCTTTCTCTCCTACTCGAAAGTTATCGGGGTGGTGGTGGTGGTCCAGCGTTGTTATCCCAATAATTGAAACCAAACGGCGTCGGCGGTTGTGGTTGACCCATTCCTCCAGAAAATCCATTCGATGATTGTACTGGATTCTGGGCAGACATATTGTTATAGTTCGCATAATTTCCCCATGGTTGATTGTTGTTCTGTTGTGGATATTGTTGGTATTGACCATGTGATGGTGTCGGTTGTTCAGGCAACATATGTGGAATGGGACCCGAACGTGCTGGTTGTACGGTACTCGTCGCTTCCGACTCCTTTCCCCACGAACATTTGATTGCACTATTCTGCAATTCAACTCCATGCATCGATACAATCGCTTGACATGCATTTCCTTTCGAAGAATATCTATTAAATAATTAAAATTATGAAAAAAATAAAGATAAATTAATGAAACCGAATAAAAGCGAATCCTTTATCTTTGAATACTCGAACTTCTTTAATTTCTCCGAACGCTGAAAAATGTGTCTTCAATTTCTCCTCGTCACACAACGTCTCGGGAAGATTTCCAACATAGACAGTTGTATTTGATTCACTAGCTCGATTGAACACTTCCGAGTAGTCCATCTTCGAATATTCTACACAATGACCAATTGTCCCACATAAAAATAAACGGAAATTATTTGAATTTTTTAAACAATCAAATAAAATTTAACGCGCAGATTCAGGTTGGACTTTTCTTGTCGCCCAATTCGTTCGAATTTGTCGCAGACCCAACCAATGACCATTCATCGATTCGATAGCAACTTCTGCATTCTATAAATAGATTTTTTTATAAAAATTTTCCCATAAACAAATATTAAACTTCTCGATTGACGAATGAGACGAATCCATATCCTTTTGGTTTATTCGATTGTGCATCACGAACCACTTTCACATCCGATATCTCTCCAAACGATTGGAATGCTTCTCGTAATTGATCGACATCGACCTCTTGTGACAAATCTCCGACAAACACATGGAAATGTTCTTTGAAATTTATTTAAAAATAAATTCATTCGAAATATAATTTATTAACTTGATGTATCGACTTTAGTGTTCGATGTCGCACTACTTGCCCAATTGACACGAATCTCCTAAAAATACGAAAAAAATTTTAAATATTTCAAATAATTTTTATTCATATAAAAATTTCTCAAACACGTCGATACATACGAGAGGCGACGGACAACATCGAAATAGGAACATAGCCGAATGGTGTGATAGCTATCGATTCACCTGTTATCGCTTTCCGATAAACATCAGAGAGTAAATTCGAAGCCAATAATTGAGAAGAATAGACATGTGGATTAAACATCAACAATCACGACAATTAGCGAGAGAACAAATAAATAATTTGGGGAAGAAAAAATGAGAAATTTAAAAGAAATTTCATTTTTCGATAAAAAAAATTCCTCGTTCTCACGACAACGGCGATGATGATGGTGGTCGTTGACGATTCTTATCATGTTCATGAGAAAAAAAGAATTTCTCATAAGACGAGAAGCCATATCGACAAACGAATTTTTATACAAATTATATTCACTCAAAATTCATTCTCTCATAGACAAAATATGAAAAAATGAACTAAACTCGATCGAGACATTTACGTCCATTCATAATGTTCAATGCGTTTTGAGCTGATTGTGGACAAGTGTATTCGATGAATGCATACACTTCGTTATTCGGCTATTAAAGAAATATGAATGTCATTTCTCACAAGAAAAAGAATAAACTTCTCGAATCACTTTACAATTTCGCAATTCTCCCAATTGACGAAAGATCGTTGTTAGTAATTGTTCTCCAATCTGCGGATCCAGATTGCCAACATATCTACAAAAAAAATTTATTCATCCACTACAACATGAAGTACCAACAGTGTTCTGGGAAGATCGGGTCGATTAGACATCATATTGATTGAATTCGTCGTCTATTTGCGAGAAAAATGGAAAAGATTTCTAACGAGAAAAAAACGATAAAATTTATATTAAAAGTGAAAAAATTGAAAAGATATATTTTCTATTTCCGCTTTTAAATAGAATGAAAATACTTTTGAACAATTGAACGGAAAAAAACCGAAAATAAATGAATGAAACGGATGATACACGAACTAAATATACGAATTTCTTTCGTATAAGCTTCTAATTTCAACCAATCTTCAATTCATTTTTATCGACGAAACCAAACTCAGTTTTATGCTTCTCAATTTCTATTCGTCGAATTATAGGAGAAATTAAAAGATAATTGGAAAAATCGAAGTAGAATTATATTATTTGCAAAAAATTGAAAGCTTTATCCAATCGAATTCTTATTCGCTTTTTTCCTCTCACTGATCCCTAATCGAAAGTTTTGAAATGAAAAAAATAAATTTTGAAAATTTCCATTTCAACAATTTGATGTTTCTCAAATGAAATTTTTAAATAATTTACCTAAAAAATTTTTTGAAGAAAATTTTGAAAAAAATTAAAGTTAAGGAGAAAATTTAATTTTTTATTATTAATTCGATTTTGCAGATGTTTTTCAATAAGTTCTTCTTAAATTAATTCGAAAAGGAAAAAAAAAATAATGTGTAATTTTTCTTCTTGTTTCCCATTAATTATTTAAATAAATATTCATGAAAAATTTTCACAATTTCCATTTCCCAAATAAAGAAGATAAATTAATAAATTGTCATATGAGAAAAAGAAGAAATTAATTTTATTATTTTTGATATGATTCCTGTTCCTGTCATCATTTTATTAATAATCGTTTATGTGAGTGTCGGTGTTGTTCTTTACGAATTTGGCGATGTGAGGAGACAAAATAAATTCATTTTATTCACAGTGTTCATTTCATGGATCTTCTCCTTAACAATCATCGTTCTTCTTCCCATCGATATTTCGTTGACGATTTATGAGAATTGTCGACATGATGAATCATCGAATGGTAAGAATGGTACAGAAGTGACGAATTGTGGCAAAGTGTTCAATGTGTCGGAGAATGTGTTGCGAGTGTTATGGAGAGTGTTATATTGGGGATCGCAAATGTTGAGTTGGCTAATTCTTCCATTTCTTCAATCATTCGCTCGTAGTGGTGAATTTTTGTTACGAGATAAATTGAAGAGAGCATTCATCTCCAACATTCTCTATTATGGTACATACTTATTAGTCATCATTATTCTCTTTATTTATGTTTGTGTAAATTATTCATTGAATTGGATGCAAATTCGTACGGTCATCTCATTAGCATCAAATACATGGGGATTGTTCTTACTCGTTCTGTTGTTGGGTAGTGGATTAATTCAAATTCCACGAAATGTCTATAATAAGTCATTATTGAAAGAATCATTACAACACGCTTATTATGATTTGGCACGATTCGAAGATAACAAAATTGAATGTGTCGCTGATTGTGAACAATTATTATCAGATGCAATTGCTCTCCCAATCAACAATCAATATAAATGGTTAATATTGAAAGAATTACGAGAATGTTTATCATTAAGAAATGGAGGGAATTGTAAACGATCAGAAAATTGTGTGGAAGATCAAAATAAATATTCGAATGATATCGATTTTTATTCTCATGACAAATATGAGGAATATGTTCGAATTCATACAGATGTCAGAAAGAAGACTCATTCACTGAGACGATGGTTGGCATTGTATAGAATGAAGTTGAAAGAATGTGGACGATTGGAAGAGATTCTTACTACCACTAATGATCAATCGACATTATATCGATTTGTCTTTGTTCGATGTCGTTCACTTTTATTAAAATTGATCGCTCTACTTCTTACAATTTGGTCACTCATCGTCTTATGGAACGAAGGAACTTTCTGGATCAATTCACCTGTATTATCTCTCTATGCATTGTTGGGAGAGAAGGATAGAAATTATACGTTCCTCTCCTTCATTTATGGAATGGCATTAGCACATTTATGTATCTGCTCATATTCCACCATTCTCTCCGTGAGAATTTTCGATTATTTCTATTTCGCTCCTAAACATTCCACGAACGAGAATAGTCTCATCTTTTCCGGATTATGGCTCTGTCGATTAACATCTGCACTCTGCTACAATTTCATTGGTATGACACATTTACATAACGTTCGACATGAAACGACGTTTGCTCGAGTGATGGGAAAATTCAATTTGATTCCATTTCTTTCTAAAGGATTCAACATTTATTTTCCTTCTTGTATTCTCATCATTTGTTCACTCGTCTATTTTCGAGTAGAACGTCGAATTCTTTATTTATTCGGTTTCGACGTTTTCAGCATTTCCTCATATGCTGATTCTGACGATTTAATAACACAAGGTAAACTCATCGTGAAGAAAGGTTCTTCTCAATTTCATTTGACCATTTAATTCATTTTTTCTCTTTTAGAACGATTAAATCAAAAAGATCCCACAATTCTTAAAGACAACCAAATTCTAAGACATCATCGATCATTTAATGAAGAACAACGGAAACGTTATTCATCCTCTCATCGACATGACGAAATGAAGGAAGAAGTGGAATTAGGGAAAAAATTCCAACGACATGATGTCTTCAAAGATATTTGAATTAATCATTTGGAACATTCTCATACATTTTATTTTTGTGTTATGAGAAAAAAAAAACTAAAAATTTCCATCTCAAATTATCATTTTAAAGAATTATTTTGAAATAAATTTATTTCGCGTATTATTGATGACGGATTTTCAATGATTTACGGAATCCTTCCAAACATGTCGCTTCATCAATATGAATCGTATTCGTTTTTGTTGCTAAATCTTGATATAACATTAAACGATCTGCTTTCAGTTTCCTCAATTGTTTCTCCGCATTCATCACCAATGATTGCAAACGTTCTAAATTACATTCATTTTCCGCCAACTAAATTCCCATAACAAGTAAAATTTAGTTAGAAGAATATAAATTTTAGTAAATAATTAGAAGAGAATTTGAATGAACTTGTTTCAATAAAGCGAAATGCGCAGGATCTGCACACAATTCTGCATCTTTCCGATCGTTGCGTGAATCGAGTCTGGTGTGAGTTAATTTAATTTCACTAAATCGTTTCCGGATCGAACCGTCCAACAATTTCTCAACTTCCTCCAAATTACGAATTTGTTGATCGACTTCTTTAATTTGATCTTCTAATTTTGCTTTCGCTAATTTCTCTTCAAATATTCGATTTTCGAAAGCGACGTTCGTTTTGTGTATTTGCGAATTGATATCGTTCGTTGTTTGTTCGATGATTTGTTGTGCAATTCGTCGAAGTTGTTCGGATTGAGATCTTGTATTTTCCGCTTTAATGATGAGTTGATTACTCAATTCTTTCCATTCATTTGGAGTGAGTGCACTAATAATTATAAAAAGAGATAAATTTAAATTAAGATAAAAATTAAAAGAAAGAAAGGAACTTGGATGAAGTTCGTTTAATTTCATCAGAATGGAATTGAAGATTTGAATTCTCTTCAGATAATTCTTTCGTATATTCGTCAATATTCTTACTCTTCTCTTTCCCCTTAATATCTTGTTCCAATTGATAAATATATTTCCGATTTAATCTCAATTGTTCCTCCACATCGCTCAATGTTTTCTCCAACAAATTTTTACATCCATCATTGATCGTTTCTTCTTTCAATAAATTCATTTGTACTTCATCATGAACCAAATCGATATCCGTTCGTTTCTCTCTAAACGAGAAGAGTTTAATGAGAGAAAAACACTAATGGAAAATTTTACCGTTCTGATAGACATAATCGAGTGATCTTCATCGGTTCAACGAGATCGTCAACGGAATGAATTAACCGATTTTTATATGTTAACAAATAATCAGTTTCCTTCTTCAAATCGTCAAGTTTCCTTTCCAATTCTTTCTTCCAATAATCGATGTCATCTATTCGAACATCCAATTGTTGATTGACATCATTCACATTTTTCGTGTTGACTTCAATCGAAGCTAAATCTGTCTGTTCAGATGTGGCACATAATAGTTCGGCATTGCGTCTATCGATCTCCGACATCAAATGTTTATCTTTGTTCGTTCTCCTCCATTCGGGATGAGTGAACCGTTGTGGTCGGTCCAACAAATGTGTCAAATTAGCCATAGAATTCTTTAGTTCTCGATAAGTTTTTTTCTAGCACGATTTTCTATTTGTTGATATAATTCCTATGGAAACGAATCAATCTTCAAATGAAAAGTGAATTAAGAAGAAAAACGATTTTTTCAAAAATTTCGCTCCAACCAATTCTTTGCCAATTATCAACTTGCACGTTTCATTTATTGTATCATTATAAATACAACGGGGAAAAAGTCAATTTTAGAATATATCGAATAATTTCCACTAGTTAATTTATTTGTATAAAGAAATGAGTTGGTGGCCAGAAATCGATCGGTTTATTGAAACGAATCAACATGAAATGGTTCTCCGAGGAGAAGAGATATCCAATCGTTTCAAATCAAAGGAGAATGGTGAATTACCAGAGAAGTTATTCAAATTGAAAGTGATGAATTTTTTGGAGATATCTCAAACCATTCTCAAATCACTTCCTAATCAATTGTCTCAATTGACGAACTTGAAGAAATTGTCATTAGATCATAATCAGTTGGAGACATTACCTGAAACATTTGGATATTTAAGGAAATTGGAGAATTTCGATGTCTCCTTTAATCAAATCAAATCATTACCTGAATCGTTGAAGGATTGTGAAAGTTTGAAATCGATTAATCTTAATAATAATCAATTGGAATCATTCGATATTGATACGACGAATTTAACGAAATTGTTAGATATCGATATATCAAATAATGGATTGACAACGATCAAATCTAATTTGACTACTATTCCTTCACTTCTACATTTGGATTTGAGTGATAATCAGATTGAGAAAATCGATGCCACATTCCAATCGATGGAATTACATTTGAAGACGTTGGACTTATCTGGAAATGAATTGGAAGATGTATTCAATTGTAATATTGGCGAATTGATTAAATTAACGTCGATTCAATTGAGACATAATCCATTGAAAGATCGACGATTGAAAAAGTTGGTGGATCAAAAGAAACCGGCGAAATTGATTCGAGAATATATCGATAAAACTGACGGTGCGAAATGTCCAAGTTCCAATCGAATAAAAGAAGCGAAAAAGAAGAAAGAAAAAGAAGAGAATAATTTAGAGAAAATATTAAAATGTTCAAAATATATTCAAGTGATCGAATCGAAAGAACAATCTCCATTAGAAAGTTCAATTTCCTCTTAATTATTCTCATTTAAAATAATTATCTTTATTATCATTTAAATATTATTTAATTATGATGAATAATTTTCAATTCAAATTTCAATTATTTCTTAGTTCGAGCAACTGTCAAAGCATTGACTAGACGTCCGTATATTGTTTGTTGTGTTGTTCATGATGTGGATTTGGAGAGTACGGGAAAAATGAGACAATTTCTTAATATTCAAGTTCCTTCTTAGAAATATTAGATGGATCGACGAATTCTTATTGAATTTCTTTCATAGAATAAATTACATGCTGATTTATGTCAACATAGATTGGCAGCGACGATTGGAACACACGATCTCGAATTGATTAAAGATAATATCCTTTATTTATGTGGTAAAGCACAGGGCATTCAAGTGAGTTCTCTTCTTTTTCTCTTAAAAACAACTTATTGGGAAATTGAAGTTTAAACCGTTAGGAAGATCGAAAATGATGACGGGGGCCGAATTCCACAAATTGAAATACGACGAAGCCGATCAACAACGAAAACAAGTGAAAAAACAAAAATTTACTGCAGCGAATGAATATTTGATTAAATGTCGTCGTTCTCCCTTCTTCTCATTCTTTCAGGATGGTAGTGGAAATATCATCTCATTGCCTCCTTTGTCCAACTCGGAACATACAAAAATTACGACGAAATCGAAAAGAATATTCATCGAAGTTACTGGTGATGAGAATCAGGAATTGTGTACGAATGTCATGGAGAGATTATTGGGCGAAATGATGAATCACGAAATTTGTTGTATGATTAAACGGTCATCTTTCAATCGTTATCTTCGTTCACCGATGTATGTTCGAACTAATTCCACGATCAATACAACAATTAATAAAGCTCCAATAATTCCCGAATTAACTAAATTGTCATTGGAAAGTTTTCCTTATCTATCATCAGAAAAACCAACAACAACAAAATCGAAAACGGAAGCGCCAGTTGTTGTTGAAGGAAATGGTGATGGAAATGAGAATGATGATGATTTGATCAATATAATTCGAGTGCAAAAGATTAATATAAAGAAAATAACGGATGATGAAGAAATTGTGGTAAATTCTTTTCCTACATCTACTCATTTGGCGAAAGAACAATTTATCGATATCGATTCAACTCAATCGATTAATGAACAAACAATAATGATAATTCGGTGAGAACTGAATATCATCTCTTTCTTCCCCCAATACAGTTCCTCCATTTTTCCTTTTTATTAAATTTTCCTTATCTTCAAATAGTTCTTTGAGAACTATAAAATAATGATGATAATTGTAAAGGTTTTTTTAATTAAATTAATGAGAGAAATTGATGATGAGTATAACAGAATTATTCAATTCACATCCAATATATGAAAAGGAAACTAATGAAAATTTAAAAAAAAATTTAAAAAAATTTCTCACAAAAACATAGTGCCAAATTATTATAAATTTGACAGGAAATATAAAAAAGAAATTATGTAAATGATTTTCAACGATTATTCGTCTTTCAACGAAGGAAATAGAAAAACAATTATTCAATCCATTCTATGATTTCGTGAAGTTTTCTTATGATAATATACCGTCTAAAAAATAATCGAAATTGTGATCATATTAAGTGGGTTTGGTGTCGAATGAGCAGATTTTTTTTTGCAGATATGAATATATGTAAAAAATAAATGGTTTATTAGATAATTTTACGAAAAAAAGAGAGAGAGAGATATTGAAGAGATGAAGCTAACACTATGTTATGTATTTTTTGTTAAAGATCGTTTGATTTGTTTTCATCAAATCAGATTATCAATCGAATCCATTTCCCTCCAGAGAATATTTGTCATTATTACCAATTCTCTTTGTCATTTGGAAAATGTTATCAAATGGATATTATCAAAAAGAAACATAGAAAGAAATTCATTAATTATTAGTCGCCGTTTTCTTTATTGGTTTCTTTCCCGTTTTCTTACCAGTTGTAGTAATTCCTTCAGTTGTAGAGGTCGTTGGCGATTTCGTTACTTGATTTTTACTTTTTTGTGTCTTCTTTATGTTACCCTTCACAGAGATGGTTGGAGTGGTGGTCGATGGCGATGATGTGGATGTCGAAGTTACAGGTTTTTTCGTGGGGTTCGTTGGGGTGTCTATTACGGGTATCTTTGTTACGGTTTGGGGATTTGTTGTAGATTTAGTTATTGTTTTAATTACGGGTGTCTTTTCTATGGATGGAGTTGATGTTATTTTTTTTATAATTCTCTTTTTCATTTTTTTTGGTTGTTCCGACGGTTGTTCCGTTTGTTTTATTGTTGTCATTTTCACTTTTGTTGGTCTCTCACTCTTCTTCTTCGTTGATTCAATCTTCATTTGTTTTTTGAAGAATGTCGCCAAATATTTTTGACCGATGGCACTTTGGCGATTATTTCCTTCTTCGAGCCAACGACTAATTCGATAGCGATATGGAAAACCAACTAACGGTTTGCCAAATTCATCTGCTTTCATCTTTTTCGGTTTGGCCGGTATGACTGTTTGAGTGAATTGGCCTTTCGTTTTAGCCTTTTCATATAGTTCATGAGCATCTGGTCTTTTGATAGTAATTGGGAGGTTGAAACGATCGACATTATATTTGATCATTGAGAATATTCGATAACGAGAACCAAATCCAACTTTCTTTTCTTTATCCGTCATCTTATCATAATTAATGACTCCATCTTCATTCACTAATTCCAGTAATCTTTCTTTAGTTAATTTCCGAATTTCACCATGTTCCCAATGGACAAATGACGAACTAGATTTGGATGATGATGATGATGGAATATCACTCGTATCTGGTTCGGGATAACGCAATTTGTTCTTTTCCTCTTCTGTCATTAAATGTCCATATTTATTCGATAATCGATATCGATGTTCGATTCCAACTTTCTTTTGTTTTTCACTCAATTTCTTCACGTCAAATTTCTTCAAAACTTTCTTTCCAGTTTTCTTCACTTTCGTTTTTACTTCTCTTTTCAAATGTTTCTTTTGCTTCTTCTCACCCGTCATCCACGGTAATTGGAAACCTTTCTCAATACAATCAGCCACTTCCTTATCAAATTTTCCTTTCCAATCAGTTCCATATTTACGATTGATTCGATATCGATATTCAAAACCGACTCTCGGTTTACCAGAAAGACAATCGAATTTGGTATTATCCTTAACATCATCATCGTCATCATGGTCGTCATCATTAGATTTTCTATCATCATTATCATCATCATCGTCCTCATCGTCGTCGTCGTCATCATCATCAATTTTCATTCCTTTATTTTTAAGATGTTTATTCACTTCTTCTTTTAACATCTTTATTGGCATTTTCTTCTTCATTTGCGAAAGAACGAATTGTCTTTGTTTTGGTGACAAGGTACTGAGATAACGACCGATACGATAACGATATTCGAATCCAACTTTTGGTTTTCCGTCGTCATTCCATTTGATTTTCTTCGGTTTTATTTCATTTTTCTTCGATTCTCTGAATTTCTCTTGAATATTTCTATTATTTTTCAAAGAATCTTTATCAAGTCCATGTGCCGCCAACCATCGACTGTAACGATAACGATAAGGGAAACCGACTGAAGGTTTAATGCCTTTCATTATTGATTGAAGAATCTTATTATTCTTTTCATTGAGATTATTATCAATTTTCTTCTTGAAAACTTTTTTCGGAGATTTTGTGTCTTTCGACTTCGCTTCAACTTTCAATTGACTTTTAGGACGATTTGGTTTCTTCTTTATCTTCTTCATTACAGGCAAATCATCTATTTCTTCTTCCGTTTGTTGTGGTGATGGAGGATGAAGATTTTTACTTTCATATGAAGAACCTTTCTTCCTATAAGACGAATGAGGGACACCTGGTGAAATGACTTTCTTCTTCTTTTTCGCTCCGACCACACTATATTGCTCATTTTCTGATACTCGTTTCATATTAGTTGATTGAATGGCTGCCATCAATCCACCAACTCGACCTACTAAATTTTCATCAGTTAACCATAACGGTTTTCTTCCCGGTTTCTTCAAAACGGATGCTTCTTTTATTTCCGGTTCATCTTCCTCGTCATCTTCATCTTCATCTTCATCATCTTCATCTTCATCTTCATCTTCATCATCTTCATCTTCTAATTCATCATCTTCTAATTTATTATCTTCATCATCATCCTCATCATCATTGTCATCATCCTCACTTACTTCATTATTATCATCATCATCATCATCCACTTCTTCTTCTTCATCATCATCAACTTCTTCTTCACCATCATCAACTTCTTCTTCATCTTCATCAATTTCTTCATCATCTTCTTCATCATCAATTTCTTCCTCATCATCTTCCTGTACTTTTTCAATATCTTCCTGATCTTCTTCCTCATCTTCATCG
Organism: Seison nebaliae; assembly: GCA_023231475.1. Lineage (NCBI taxonomy): Eukaryota > Metazoa > Rotifera > Pararotatoria > Seisonacea > Seisonidae > Seison > Seison nebaliae. The sequence goes on along the minus strand of JALJEE010002379.1, from coordinate 26,415 downwards.
ACATCCTCATCACCATTCCCAAATAGGGAAGTTTCATCATTATCAACATTCTCCAAAGTCTCAAGTTGTATCTCATTTTGTTTCGGTCTTTTCTTCTGCATTTCATGAAGTTTACAATCTTCTTCGGTACATTCATCATCTTCATCATCTGCATCATCTTCATCATCATCATCATCATCATCTATTCCATATTCATGATCATCGTCATCATCAATTTCTTCATCTTCATCATCGTTCTCGTTTTCATCAATTTCTTCTTCGTCTTCTTCTACTTCTTCTGTTTCGTTAGTCTGTTCGTTTTCATCATCTTCATCTTCATTTTTCTCATTTTCATCAACTTCATTGTCGTCATCGATTTCTTCATCATCTTCGTCATCATCGTCGTCATCGTCAGCAACTTCACCATCTTCGTCATCTTCGTCATCTTCGGGATCCAAATATTCCACATCCTCTTCATCAAATTCATCAGAGTCACCAATATCATTAGAAGTGACTGCTTTCGCTTCCATTAATTTCCTTTTCTTATTATGAATAATTGGCAGTTCCTCTTCGTCTTCAATCAGAAAACTGGTTTTAATAAAACTTGTCAATTTTCCAAACCATCCATCATTCTCATCATTGTCATTATCGTCGTCGTTAACATCATTATTCGAATGATCATCAACATTTTCATCTTTTTCCTTCTTATCTTTCTCATCTTTTTGCTTCTTATTCTTATTTTGTGACAATTTCATCGAATCTTCTTCTTTCAATTTCTTATCAGTCGTTTTCACTTTCTTTGGAAGTTTTTCCTTTTCTTTCTCCTTTTTTTCCGGTTCTTCTACCATCTTTCTCTTCTCTTCTTTTACTTTATTCTCATTCTTTTCTTTTACTTTATTCTCATTCTTTTCATTCGTCTTCTCATTTCTCTTCTTCACTTTCGATAGATCAACACCAGAGTCTTCCAATTGACGTTTACGCTCCTCTCGAAAATTCTCTTTCAATTTCTTCGATTTCTCTTGTTCATGAGCTGATGGAATAATCTTCTTTGCAGAGTCGGATGGAACTTTCATTTTTCCAATTTTCTCTCGAAGTTTTTTCGTTTCCTCATTCGTTTCTGAATGTTTTATAGATTTCTTCTCATGACCACTCATAATTGACGTCGTTTTATTTTTCTTCATTTTCTCCTGATTATCTGATTTATCGACAGCGACAGATTTCTTAGTATGTTTCTTCGATTCTTCCACATTCTTCTTATTCTCTTTCTTTTCATGTTCCGATTTTGTCGTTTTTGATACTCTCGATAAAACTTCTTCTACTTTCTCCGTTTTCTTCTTCTTTTTCGGGATATTATCCGATTTCTCTTTCGTTAATCTTTTCTTCGTTGCAGATGATGGAACTTCAGAAGATGGTTCTTCTTTTTTTTTATTCCGTCGAAAATTCTTCGAATTAATTTCTTCTAAACTTCGTCGTTTCTTCTCACAACATTTCCTTTTCGCTTCATTCAATTGATCTTTCTCATAATTATCATCTTTGATTGATAACAATCTCCTTTTCATTTGGCAATTTGGAAGTATTTGTCCATTATTCTAATTACATAAAAATTACATTATTTATAATATGAAGAGGAACTTGGTTGTCATGACAATTAGGTTGGGAATGGCCAACCGGTGGCGATGGAAGATTTAAGTTATTCGTCTCTCCGAAATCATCTTCCAAAGAGGGATGATGTGAATGATGATGATTTGATGGTTCGTTGATTGAATGCTGCGTGAGAACATAGCAGATGAATTGCAGCAATATGATTATTAGAGAAGATGGAAATAACTTGAGGAGTTTCATAATATCTCCTCAATTCGTTGAACTCGTCTCGAATGACGAGTAAACGGAGAAAAAGAGAGGAAGAGAAAAAGGGTTTGTCTTTTCGCAAATGACGATAATTGAATATTTAGAAGAAAAGAAAATGAATTTAAAAAATTAAACGATGATTAAGATAACGGTCAACAGTTGGATGAACGTTAATCGAACGAGATAGAGATAGTAGAAGAAGAGAAATTAATGGATTGGGATGGAATTGTATTTTTTTGGACTATCTTGTCTGTTGAATAGTTGAAGGATTTCTTGCAAAAGACTACCGGGATTTTATGACAGATGATGGTCGATGACGAAAGTGAGTGCACGATAATATTTAAAAGAGACGCAATTTCAATGATATGGCGAATAGACGTTAAATCTATCCATTTCGCTGATATAACGCAATTTAGCAATTCATAAACGTTTCATTCTTCAGAGATAAACATAAAACGGATAGATGATTGAGCATTCTTCCTCATCAATGTTTCACAGATTCGATAGTAGTAGTAGTGGTGGTAGGGGAGAGATCTTCTTCTTATTATTAACAATAATTCTCTTTTAGAAAATAGAGAGAGAAAGGAGAAGTTTCCATTTTGTGCGTCGGAAACGTTTCTTCTATTTCTTTCTTTCCTTTTTCTCATTTCTCATTTCTATTCTTGTTACATCTTCCATTCACTAGATCATTCAATAATTATAAGAAGAATAATAATCTCAATAATAATAATGCACGATATAGTGATGATTCTCATAATTATTCTTGATATTATTTATCTTTTTTCTTTTTCATTCTAATTAATATTATCAATATGAATATAAGAAATTCGAAATGAACTTAACAATACAAATGTGTTCCTCAATCCTTTTCCAAGACTAACTAGTACAACATTCAACCCACTATTAGCTAACTAGCCGAGCTAGACTACTCTCTCAATCTAATACACAACTACCTCAATCTAATACTTGTACACAACATTAATCATTAACCGTTTGAGACAACACACATCACCCAATTACCCAGAGATACCTTATACGTGTATAAAGATCTCCTACTTAAACTTGGAAATATGTCTAAATCATATCACTCCACACACACACACACACACACACAAACGCACACAGAGAGTGTAGTATAGTTGCTTAAAACGAATAGTATATGTGCACTTAAAACTAGAAAGATTGGTATAAAAGACAAGAAGAATTATCTGAAAAAGATTGAATAACAACAATCAAATCAGCATGTGTTATACCGGAATTCCTATATGAGAGTTCCAATAAATGTTAATTCTTAATAATATAATTCTTTTATTTATAATCCACAAGTTTAATATTGTTTTCTTTCATTTTTTCATGAAAATATTATTCGCCTTTCCGTTCGCCGATGGATACGAGTTTTGACGGAAACCAACTGGATCTCTTGTGCAATACGTCTCTCCAATATTTATTATCCTTCATCCGTTCAGACAACTAATTCTTCGAATTTTTTCCTTTGTGAATATTTATGAACATTATCGTTCCTACTCTGCTCCACTCTCACATTCATGTGTCGAGTATGATTGTTACAATTGTTGTTCAATAACGTTATCCAATTAGTTGAAGGAGGAAGGATGGAACTCGATTAAATTCTCACCGTTAATCGTTTTCCTATATGACCAGATCTCTAAACTTTTTGTACTTTTCTGATTATTCAAATCTATCTCATCACATTCGATGATGCCTTACGCATTCATTATAGGCATAAGAGTAATTCCTTCACCATTCCCTTCCTTCTTCCCCACAGTCCTCTTATCATGTTCATCAATTTCTCTTTTATTCCATTACCATTCCTTCATGTGTTGGGAGACGTTACTCACCCAACAACTACTCCCTACACATACACATCAAGTTATGACTCTGCCATTAAACTTTAATCAATTTTATTTCAACACTTCATCTCATAATTAAGAAGGTAAATGGAACATGAATTCTTTTTCAGAAAAACTAATTTTCAATTTCAGTAATAATTTCAGAAGTTCAGCAGAAACTCTAAATTCAAGATTTTTTAAAATTAAATTACGGAATTCCATTGAATAAATTAATTGTTTAATTTTTCCTTAATTAAATATTTTAAATAATTCATCAATGTCGACAAGGCAATTAATTTAATTAAATAATACTAATTAAGTGTCATGGAAACGTGTTTGAAGCTTAAAATTTGAAAATGAAAAATTGTAAATTAATTTTTTTTCCATAAAATTTTTTTCTCAAATTTCCTATTCAAAATTGAAATTGTAAGCTGATGGAAACTCACGTTTTTTTCTTCATTACTATTCTCATGAATTAAAGAGATTCAACAAATTTTCAATCTTATCATTTTCAAATTTAATGTCATTTCACTTTCACCAGATATCTCCTTTCCTTTCTAAAGCGAATTAGAAAAAATCTGAGAATGGCTGAAACAAGAGTCGAGTGTAATATTTCGGAGAATTCGGAGAATGCAGATGCAGATTTTCCACGAAACTTACGAGCCGTTGTTCGAAATGCTTTAGTGGCCGATAAAGTTGTTTGTGGATTTCGACAAGTCATTCGACTTCTAGATACAGGCAAAGCCGTTTTATGTTTGATGGCTGCCCAGAACACCGAACCACAATACACAAAGTTATTGAAAGCGTTATGTGTTGAAAAAGGTATTCCTTTAGTCACTGTGAATTGTGGGAAGACATTGGCAGAATTTGTCGGTTTGGTGAAAATGGATGAGAACGGTAAACCGAAGAAAGGTGTCATGGCAGGAGTGGTCGCTCTCTCAGTTATTATTTTCCCTTTTCATAATTATTCATTTAATAATTAACTAACAGTCATTGGGTCCATCATGTTCCGAACACGATTACATTCTCAAAAAAGTTTACGTCAACGACAAATTGAAGGAATCGAAAGATTAATTTATTAAATTGTTTTTTATGAATTATCTTATGAAAAACGTCATTTGTATCATTGACTGTTTCTCAATCTACATTGACGTTGTATGGAAATAAAACATTAATTTTAATTCATACAATCATCTTCGCTTCTTATCAAATGTCAGATAACTCCAAATCTTGTCAATTTTCATTTAGCTTCTCCCATCCATTCTCCTCTTGCACAACCTTCGTCATTGGAAATATTATTATTATTCAAATCGGAAATTCATTTGACACAACTCGTGTTAGTAAATACAATTAAGTCGACTATTTATTACATGAATTTCTGTCTATTCAAATTCCACGTTTTAATATAAATCACAAAAAACTTTATTTCAATTTGGAATTTCAAGAAAATTTTTCTCCAGTTTAATTCACAGCAAACTTTTCTTTCAGATTTTCAGTTGCCAAAAAGTTTTTTTCCTATTTCAATTATACAAAACTTTCTTTTTTCAATTCGAATTGCCGAAAAGTTTTTTTTTAATTATTTTTCTTCCGAATATTTCTAAAAGAGAAGATATATAATAATTACTAATTATAAGGGAAATTATATAGACAATTCTAGTTAGGAAGAAAGCTTAGAATTAGATTCAATTAAAATTTTAATTTCGCTTCTACAATTGCATTAGTGTGATCTGATCAATTAAAATGATTATGGAGAACTATAATATTAAGGTCGATTTAATTTGAATTTTTTTATCTATTAATATATCTTCATATGAGATATATATGAAGATATATTTCATTTATTTTCTTTTTTATATTTATATGTATACACCAGTGTGTGATGCATCATCTCCCGTTATATTGGAGTGTAGATGGAGGTAGAAGGAATGTTGTTGTTATTCGTGATGATGTGAACGTTAATATGATGATGCATTGCCACCATGAACTTATGTTTTCTGCTTCTTTTTCATTCCATCTGCTTCAATTTTTCATGTGTTGAAAGATAATTCTTCTGTGCTACCAAGAGAGACTTTCACATCCTTTCCTCCTCACTACTTCAACATCAAGCATCAGATATAGAGAGATGTTTCCATAACTCATTTTAAAAATGATTTTTCGCTCTCTTATTCTATTCCTTTCTTCTTTTTATGTCACGCAGGAAATTTTCAATAAATTTAATGAAACTTCTCCTACTTAATTCATTTATCATAATTCGTGCAGATATTCTTCCCTCTCTCACTCACTCATTGACATTTATACTTTCTCATTCCTTCGTCCCACATTCATTCATTTATTACTTTTTGTGAGAGAATGGCTGATTTAGATCCGACGAAATTAATGGCTGATATTCCCCTCCTCCGAATTCATAGTCAAATGAAAAGAATGAAAATATCCACCGCCATCAAGGAAATGATGGATTATGTGTTGAATAATCAAGATAACGATGTGCTGGTGAGTGGATTCCCTTCAGCTGATCTTAATCCATGGAAACACAGTAGGAAATGTACGACACTTTGAGTTTGTCTTGAGAAATGCTTCATTACTCGACGCATTACCAATACCACATCGTCATCCATTCACCAAGAGCGATAAAGTTTTATTAACATCAATTTCCTAATTGATATTCATCCAAATTGACATTTCTTTCTCTCCTTTTTTTTGCATCTAAATTATTCTCTTATATTTTCATCCATTTATTCACATACAAACATATAAATATACGCACTTCAAACAGACACATCTTCTCACATGGAATTCGTCGATGCATTTTCGATATATTCCTTTCAATTTTCGCCTTAAAATCATCTACTTTTATTTATTGAGAAAAAAAATCAATTTCTTCAAAAAATAATATCATTCAATAAAGGAACAATCAAAATAATATTCATCTAAATCTTCTCCTGTTTTTTTTCACTTACTTTCCACAAAAACTTTTCACAAATGTTGATACTTCGATTCATGTTCCTTCGTCTTCCTTCCTCTCATCGAATCATTCATAATTGATGTTCAATGATTGTCCATCTGATTATTAATTAATTCCCATCTATCAATTTCCTCATTCATTTCAAATAAATTGTTCCTTCCTCAATTCTCTATATTTTAAACATGTTTCAATTTTGAATTACTCGTTTGACTCCTTACATATATTATTCCTTTGTTGTATTATGATTATAACGGTAATAAAGTCGTTAATTTTTCGAAAGAAAATTGAACGAATATTCTTCTAATGAATTTTCTTCTGGAATTTAAACGAATAATCTCAACGTTTTTTTTTTCCGTCGAATTTGATCGTTTCTGACAAAGTTGTTTAATAAAAAATATACATTAGACATTTGAGTCAATTTCCAATTTAACTTCTCTAATTTTTTGCGCGATTATCACCGAATGGAAAAGGGAAAGAATGATAAGAAGAAGATGCAAGTGTCACCCATGAGAGGACTGAATACGATGGGACAGGAGGAGAACCATGACATGGTTATGATCACTCGGAAGGAGATGCAAACCGTCATGGAAAATATCCAGCACAGTGTCCATTGTTAATAAAAATTCCTCTAATTAATTATATATTATATTAATTAAAACTTATGTTAAAAAGGGACAAAAGCTGAAATTGAAGCATTATTAATTATCTTTAGTAAATTGACGAATGGATATGATCGGATGGATAGAATAAAATTTCGAGATCTCATTTATAACACCTTCGACATGACGGGAAATTCGTTATCTGATCGAGGTTCACATTCCGTTCAACTGACGACTGAAAAGATATAGGAAACATAAAAATCATTTAAAGTATTTCGAGCATTTGATTCGAAGAATGAAGGATGGATTACCATGAGATCTTGGTTGACCGGAATGTCCGTTTTCCTCCGAGGAACATTAGACGAACAAATTAAATGCTTAGAATTACACTCGACTTCTTTTTCCTGATAATTATACTCCACTTTCCAATTTCTTAATTTTCCACTTGTTAGTCTGTTACACGGTCTACGACATCACAGGGGAACGATACATTTTACGTGAAGAAATTTATCCGTTCTTCAAAAATTGTATTGTCTACGTTAAATTTGAACTTCATAAAATTTCCACGTTGATCGTGTTGATAATATTTATAGAAAACAGCTGATGAAGATCCTGATGATGTTTTCAAAGATCTCGTCGAATTAATCATGAGGAAAATGGTTAGGAAGCAGATAAAATCATAAAATAAATTTCAATTCAAAATCAACCAGGATTTGGATGCTGACGGTAGAATATCATTTAATGATTATCGTGAAAGTGTAATAAAAGAGCCATTGTTATTACAGTGTCTTGGACAATGTCTTCCTGATCTACGTGTTCTCTTCTTTATTATTTTACTTCAATATTTTTTTCTTTAGTCACGTGATGCATTTCTAGCCACTTTCACCGTCATGAATAGCGATGCAACACAAATCAATGGAACATGTTTTAATTTTATTCTTTCCATTATTAAATGTCTCTCAAAAATTCGATTGATTAGATGAGATGTTCAATACAGGTCATCACAAATTCCGATAGATTGGAGCAGAATATTAACGACATTTCCTTCAATGAAAACCTGTTTTCTTTTTCGACATGTCAATATGTCACTTCCATTCTTCTCATTTTATTTTACGAGATTTTACCGAGAAGTTAAGTAACTTTTGAAAAGATGTTTTTTCAAATAAAATTTTTTCCGAATGTCAATTCGTTCTCTTATCGTAAAATATGTCACGTTGACACATCACAGTTATGTCCATCAATAATGTCAGCGAATTTCTGGAAGAAATCATTCCATAAACATCGTCATTAACAAACGAAGATTAAGCAGACGAATAGTCGTAGGACATTCTCCCTCCAAATATTTTGTTTATTCGAATTTCTTTGTATTTTTTCTGTACTTTTTCCTGAAGAAAAATTCTTTTAAAATTTTATTGAGAAACTCTTCATCTAAATGGAAAAGAAACATTATCGGAAATGGTCCCATGATGACAAGTCATTAATTAGACTGATGGAAACGAATAGTATTGAAGATGATTGTTCTTCTTTATTTGATCTCGTTTTAATACTTTCTAATTTCAGCATTAAAACCATCAATTTATCGAAGTAATTCGCTCAGTTTATTGGTTTGGGAGAATGTAGAGGTGACTGTCAAACAACTTACGATATCAACAAAACCAAAGGGAATCTTGAAGAAATCGAAGAATAACATAAAAGAAATGAAGGAAATTGAAAAGTTAAATTTTTTATAATGAGAAAAAAACAAATTTTAAAATCCTGAGAAAAATTTTTGGAAAGTAAATTTTATTCATAATATTATTTGAAAGAATTTGATAAATATAATTTGGTAATTCAAATATGATTTAGTGAATAAATATAAATCATAATCATCTTATCATGTCCATTTTTTGTGATTAGGAGTTATACGTTAAAATAGTTGTTGATAATTCCTTCGGAATATACATAAATTTTATAAGATCGAAATTATAATTACAACCGTCTATGAAATAATATCATCATATTTAGCAAATACATGTTAGTGAATAGAACTGAATTTTCATACAGAACAATCACAATGAATGAATCAAAAGAAAAAGTTTATTGATTGAATGTAAAACTTATTAGTTCGTTACTTCGACTTGGTTACCAGTGCCTACTGCTAAATCCTTTATTATTTAATTCTTAATAAGAAGATTTACTTCCATTATTCAAGACGATCGTCCTTAAGAATCAAACGACAAAAAAAAACTTTTCTTCGCCTTGGAATATAACGATAAGTGTTAACTTCTTCCTACACATATTCACACACACAAACACACAATCCACACAAGCACAATAGTACACATACGTTGCACATATTTGAAGGAATTGTGGAATGAAGTTTTTGTATTTGGAATCATTCTCTTATGTCAGACCTCCCTCAAATTTAATTCCTTAATTATTCCAACAAATATTATTGTGATTAGAAAGAAAGTAATTCTTCTCTCGTAAAGAAAGGAACGAAACGAAGCTCAATTTCTTCAATTATATCAGGACCATTTCTTCAGAAAGAAATATTCGAAGTCAACTCAATTCAGTTTGGGAGTTCATCATCATTCCAAAAAAGTTCATTTACTTCGACTTTAGTAAAAAAAAAATATGATAATTTATATCTTTCTTCTGTCAAGAATCCGACATCTCGCATTGAAGGTTCGAATAGTAAGAGTAATTCGACATTTTACCATCTACCGAATGTTGTGAATCGTTTCAAATCGTTTCGAAAGATGAATTTGTCTGTTAATTTTCTTTCAATTTATGATATATCCCAAAATGTTATTCAGACGAAAACTTATGGTCGTTTAGCGTTGTCAAAACAATCGGCTCGTTTTGAACTTCCCATCGACATCCGACTACTTCAAAGTTTTTTCTCAATTCAATTTCATTATAAATTTTTAAATTAATAATATCATTAAATCATTGAAAATGATGAATTGGAAACTTTTAATTATATCTGGAAAATTTAAATTTTGTTTATTATTCATCAACAACAAAAAAGAAATGTCAACGATAGAATATTTGTGTTCTTATTGTCGTGTATCGGTGAGACGGAATGCATTATACAAAAGAATTTTCGAAAAATTGAAAGATGGAAAAGATGGTGATATGTCGTTTAATGTTTCCTCAATTTTTTCTTGTTCTCCATTCGTCATTTATTTCCTGAATTTTAGAATTTGATATTATCATTGAAAGAAGTGCATAGTGGAGGAGTGGGCGAGGAACAACTGAACGAGGTATTCGATTTAATCGAATTGGATCGTGAGAAACGTATCGATTATGAATTATTTATCGGTATCGCTTCGTTTCTCGAAAGAATTCTCTATCATCAATTTGTGTTAATATTTTCTTTGAAATTTCTCTTGCAAAATATTTAAATGAATAGAACGGAAGATACGGAAGAGATGCCAGATTATCAGAAAGACAATTTGGAGAGTGCTGATTTTCAATCGTTACCCAAAAGATGCAATTCTCTTAATATGAACAAGAATTTAATGAAATTATTACAAATGTTATGAGAGAGAGAGAGAGAGAGAGAGAGAAAGAAAATAGAGATGATTCATAGACTATTCATAAATTTCATAATTTTCGGATTCATTTTATTCAATTTTGATGCCAATTCCAATATGGTAACATCGCCATCTTGATGACCGAGTAGAATGAGTCCAGGCTGTTTATTGTTGAATGAGATGCGAGTGACATTCGATGGAAATTTCAGTCGTTCCACCGAATAATTGTTCACTTCATACAAATCGAATATATGAACTTGATTGTCGTCGGTGGCGAGGAGGAAGACACTCGCACGAAATGGAGACCAAGCTGAACTCGTAATATTCCTTCCATTGACTGATAATCGAATAACTGGTTCGAATTCGTTCAATTGTCGAATGGAGACATTTCCGTCTGATGTCGTTACCAAAAAATATTTGGGCACTAAATAAGAGACGGATATATTGGTGATAAATGCTAATTCCGGTTCATAATTATATAAAGTTTTCATTTGTTCATCATTGTCGATCTCTTTCAAGAAACAACGAACTAATTGACCAACATTCGATCCCACTATCATTATGGGAACTTTATCAAACACATTCGATGACGACGAAATAGACATGGTAAGTGGAAGTGGTAACTTCTTCTTCATAACTGACATTAAATTCAATTTTGAATTATATAATAAAATGAAATCATGTCTTTTTGGATATGGTTGCCATATACGAACAGCGCCATCATTACTAATAGATAATAACTGATGAATTAATTATTGTTAAAATATAATCGATAAATGAAACTAACGAGATATCGTTTCTTTTTGAATAAAGTATCATAAATCCAATCGATATGAGAAACGGAATCATGATGGATATTATTCTTTTCTACAATTCGACATAAAATCGAATCAGATAAATGTCGATGAATATCATGAATGAAAACCTCTCCATTAAATTGACCAAGAGCGATAATCGAATCATTTAATGGATGGAAAGAAATGGAGCTACAACATGCTGATAAATCAGTTTGGAAAAAAGTTTTTGTTTGACTCGTATAAATCGAATAAACCATCATCCATGATTTATGTGAACACCATGATTCGTGATCAATCTGACCAAAAGCAACAGCAAATTTCGTTCCAATTCTATTCCAGCAAATACCCGTCACAATGAACATATCATTCTTTTTGACGTTATGATAAGGATCGAATAATTTAAATGTTCGAATGACTCTCGTATTTTCGATAGAGTCGTCACTCCAATCCACATCAAAATTTATTTTATTCATTTCATTCGTTTTTAATGACACTTCCAACATCTCTTCCATTCTCTTCAAAAATTCTAATAAACTTTTCTTATTTACTGATCGTACAAATTCTTTTCGATCGAATACTTCGACTGCATTTACTCCAATCGATCGGACATTATCCGTCGATGTCTGACAATCTTTAAATGGATATCCTGATGTTTGAGTAGAATGACTCGCTATCTTATATCTGGATCTAACATAAATTTAAATTGAAGAAAATTAAATAATAAAAATTAACGTATCTGATCGTTGATGTAATGGTTTATTATTTTGGTCGACTGCAAGAAATTCTTTTCGTGGTAATTTCGTCAAAGAGAAATTCACATTCCTCTCATCAATAATATTATTATTTGAATATTTCACCTCACTATTCGACTTACTACTCCTCCAATAACTTTTTTCATGAAGTCGCAGATTTTTCGAAAAAACTTTCTTACCAACATTCTCACTCGTCTTCACTAGAACGGTATTAGAAACGGATTTTGTTTTCTTCTTCTCACTCAGTTTAATGTAATTATGTGGACGATTTCGTTGTGATGAAGACGATCTGTGTCTTCGATCGACCGAAGATTCATCTTTTCCATTTCTCTTCTCACTCAATTTCAATCGATTCATTCAATCCGATCGGTTTATGAATGAATTCTTATTAGGATTATTTCTTAATTTCTCATACATTTCTCTCATTTATTTCATTATATAAAACTAAATTTTTTCATATTTTTTTTTCAACTCAAACAAAACAAAAAAGAATTTAGGAAGCGCAAATTTTTTCAGTCTCTATTTTTCTCATCATCGAATATGCATCTTCACCATCAGCATAATATTGTCTCTCAATGTGATTCACTTCGAATTGTAATGTATCTCGATATAGACTCAATGCAGCTCGATTAGATACACGAACATGTAACGACACTTTCCTCGCGTGATAATTCTCCGCCATCGCTCTCGTTGCACATTCCATCAATTGTTTTGCTAATCCCAAACGTCGATGAGTTCTCTTCACAGCTAACGATGTAATATGTCCATGAGGTATACCAACTAATTGTCCATGAGAATCATATTCATCCTCCGCCATTTTAGCCAACACATAACCGACAATGTTACCATCATAATCCTCCGCCACATACGACAATTGTGGCCACGTTAAAAAGTGAAAAAGATAATATTTATATTGATAATTCTCAGGTAGACAAATCAAATTGCATTGCTGCATTCTCAACATGTCATCCGCTTTCGCACGTCTAATATTCATCCTCAAAACTTTTCTGTGAATTCTCCTCCCCGAAATTTATATCTCTTCTATATGGGTTTCCCGAGCGCTTGTTCTTTAGATTTGGAAAAATTTTCAAATTTTTACTCACAATATCTATTTATTCTCTTCTTTTCTTCATGCCTCCAAATTATCCTCTTCTGAAAATCGTGTGGAACTAAATTAAATCTCATTATTCCCTTTCCTCATTATTCTCAATGTCTTTCTTTTATTTTACAAAAAATTGTTAGACCAAAAATTAAATTCGTTCTTATCTTCACATTTTTCATTATTTTCAAAACTATCGAGCAAAAAAAAAGTTTTTGATACTTTTCAATTTAAAAAAAAATGAAATTCTTAAAATTATAATAATTTGAAATTTTTTGGCTCAAAAAAAAAATGAGAAATTTTGTGACTTAAATTTCAAGATCCCAAAAAAAACCTGAAATTTAAAAACTTAAAAAAGAACCCGAAATTCTTAAATTATCTAAAATCTTAAAAATTGAAATATCTCAAGTAAAAAAATGTGAAATTTTGAGAGTTGGAAGAAAACTGAAAATTGTTAAGTTAAAGAAACGTTTCAAGTTAAAGAAACTGATTGAAAATGAATTTTAATAACAATTTTCTTTTTTAATTTATATATTATGAGACAATCGACGAATGACGTTAATAAATATCTATGGAAAACTAAATTTGATGTCCAATCAATTTTCTAGACAAGAACGAAATAAATAATATTGATAAGATTCTTTATTTTCACATTTATTTCATCCCTTATGTAGTTCTTCCAGAAGTTTGCGATGGATACATGGTTCATTCTGTTGATTGATTATATTGCGTTTTATATCCTCATGGATTTGATTCATGTCGATTAAGGAGTTGAAAGGGAGGAGACTATAATCGAAGTGGTCTCGTGCTATATCCATTCGAACTTTATCGCAAACATTTGTACAACGAATTCGTAATCTTCGTCGGAAATTACGACGGATTTGAACGCATTTATCAGTAGCTGCTGCATTCAATATTCCATCGGCAACATCCGGATATTTCATTTTGCAATAACGGAACAAGTCTCCCATAATATCTGTACGTAATTGTTGGGTGGTTTTCCCACTTCCAGTCAACGACGAAATAGCCAATGTGCGTCGATCGAAGAAAAGATCCATTAAATTCCTCAATAAACGAGTAACAGATTTTTGATCTCTATTTGCCATTTTTAATTGATGTTTATCGATGTGGTGATTTGCTCCTTTAAATAGAAAGACTTTATTTTCCGATTCTGCTGTTTTAGGACCAAAAATGAACATATCATCTTCATTTTGAGATTCATTGAATTTCTGAATTTTCTTCTTCGTTGGCAATCTCTTTTTTATTTGTCTAATTGTGATTTCTTCTTCTTCTTCTTCCTCTTTTTCCATCTCTTCATCTTTTATTACTTTTACATTCGGCCCATCATCAAATGCCATACTGGTCGATAAGGTATTAGGCGAACTCTTTTCCAGTTTCTCATAATTTTCAATATTGGACGGATGAAAATCATTGTTGTTATGATTAAGATCATCGGAGAGAAAATATGCAAAACGAGGTGGTGTTTTGTCAGATATAATTGGAGTATTTTGATCCCCATTCATATTATTGTAAACGGAACATAGCTGGTTGCCGGTGAAAAGTCTACCTAATGGACTACATGCTTGTCTCATTAAAGGAGTCGTTATTTCTAATTTATTGTAATAAAATGATTGGCGTTTGCACTTATTCCAATGCTCATCATTGAGGAAGATATGGTTATTCGGAGTGAGGGACACTATATATTAAAGAAAAAATAATGGAAAATGAATTAGAATAAAATTAATGAATATTATTAGAAAAGATGTGCATATTCAATGAGCAGTCGGTTTACTCATTTTCCAAGTTTTTTCCCATTCCTTTTAATTTCACATCTAAACCAGTTTATTGAACTCATTTACAGCTTTACACATGTCTTTTTAATTCTCTTTAAAAGATTTAAAAACTAACATTCAAAAGAACCTTTTTGTGAAATGCTCATTATTTACACGTTCTCCTCGGGTACCTGTATATCTAGGTTTGGGAAGTATATATCTGTTAGAAAGCTGATGAGAAAAATTGAATCACTTACATTCTGCTTTTTACAAGAAAAAGAAAGTACAGAAAAATTAGTTCAATATTTATGATAGCGTGCTCATGGCTTTCAATGTTAGAACTTCATAATTTTTACATGAGAAAAACGATTTTAACATTAGGGACCATTGTTGTGAATGGTAGAGAAATGGAGTTTTTGAAATTCTGATGAAATATTTTTCTTTAATGAGAAATTTTGAATTTTAAGCTGTTCTATCAAAAAGTTTATGATAAAATTATGGTTTCTATGTGTCATCGGTTGTGAGAGGAGAAGAAGGTTAGACGATGCGAATTCTTCAAAATAATTTCTCTTCGTCTTCCAGATGTCCAGCGATCTCTTAACTGATATGGAAGAGAAGAGGAAGTTGATGACGAATAGGAAATGGAAGACGATTCTGTTGAAAAAATTCGAAGAATTGAATAAAGTTCTCAAACTCATCATTCTGGCAAGTATCACCTTCACCACTTTCATCGTTTTCGGATTCATCACAGAAATTCTTTGGAAAACTTACGAAGCTGATGACCATTCTTGGTTCTTCACTTTTCTGATGTTCATCAATTATACTATTTACTCTTCAATTCATCTTCGAATAGACAACATCAAACCATCCACGTTCGTCCTATTTACCTTCAATTTCCATTATCATAGTTTCAAATAATTTTTCTTCAAAATATTTCATATTTTTGAAATTGTTCAGTGGAAACTTATTTGTTTTGTAAAGAAATTTTAACAGCAAATTATTTCCATAAAAAATTTCAAAATGAAAATTTTGTTTTGTTGAAAAATTTTAAAACGAAAATTTAGTTTTGTTGAAAAAATTTAAAACGAAAATTTTGTTTTGTTGAAAATTCAATGGAATGTTTTAAGTTTCGTTTTATAGTGTGAGTTTAATGTCATATGGAAAATTAGCGCTGATGACAGTGACGACAATTGGCTGTTCCAATGAAGCGCTTCAATCACTCAACTTCCCTTCTCAACAAATTTTCAAATGCTGTAAATTGATTCCGGTGATGATCGGCGGTGTCATCATCCAAAAGAAGACGTATAACATCGTTACCGTTATCTCCTGTCTCTGCATGAGTATTGGTCTCATCTTCTTCATATTGACGGATGTAGATATCGATCCTAATTTCCACATAATTGGAGTTCTTTATATTCTAATTGGTTTGAGCGCGGACGCCATTATTGGAAATTATCAGGAGAAATTACTTCACGATCATAAACCAACTTCACCCGAAATTATCTTTTACTCATATTCGATCGGTTCCGTTATTTTGATAGTAATCGTCATTCTTTCAAACGACTTAATTGGATCATTGAAATTCATTTTGTTTGAAGTTTCTCCATTTCTCTTCTTTCAGGAAATTTTGAATTATCTTCTTCGTAGAAACGACCAGTCGTTCTTCTTTCCTTATCTTTGATTCATTCGTTCAGTGGCTATTGTGGTTTGCAAGCAATTCTGTTGTTGATCAATTATTTCGGAGCATTAACCACAGCAGCAGTGACGAATACGCGGAAAGCTTTTACGATAATTATCTCATTTGTTCTTATCGCAAAACCATTTCATTATCAGTTAAAATTTCTTCTCAAAATCTTATCATTCGAATTCTGTTAAAAGATATCTCTGGTCTGCTTCTATCGTGTTTTTAGGTATCGTTATGTATCCGCTAAATAAACAAATCAATAATCATCTTCAACAGTTTCTGAGTGGAAAACCGATCGAACGACAACGACCGTCTCATGTTTTCACCGTTTGAATAAGAAATTTCAAAAAATAATATTTTTCAACTAATTATTAATCCTATTAAATCTCATGAATAAAACTTTTGATAATAATTAATGTTTATTCATTTAAAAATTTTTTTCCTTTCAATTTACCCTCTTTTCTATTTTCGGAGCCGAACCAATTCTATTTTTTCTATTTCGGAGCGGAACAGAAGAAATTCACCTTAATTGTTAAAATTAACTATTTTCAGATAAAATGAGAAAATTTATTTTATGAAAAAGAATTATGTAACGAGTGAGAAAAGTTGGCAAATGAAATTAAGGAAAGAGGGAGTTACTAAAAGCGAAGCACACCAGATGCAAGAACCACTATAATAACGATAACCTTATAATCACACGACGAACGCAGACGAGTTCTCGATAGAAGATAAGCAAATAGATAAATAGCAGAAAACTATGTAAAATTTAGTTTACAATGATAAAATTTCAATTTAACAATTTGTTAAATCTAAATATTGCGACCCAAGCTATTATTTATATTTTATAATCACATACTATAGCTAATCACATTTTATTATGGGGAAAGCAAAAAAATTGTCGGAGTTTGAAAAAGGACAGATAACGGCTTTATTGTCCGAAGGTGTTTCAGTAGCGGATATCGGCAGGAAAATTAATCGGTCGAATAAATTTATTTATTCATTTAAAAATGATAAGAATTATGGGACGAGGATGAAGGAAACCGGAAGGAATCGGTGCACGTCGGCTAGGTTAGACCGTCGAATTTGCCGCGAAGGTCGGAAAATGGGAGCAATTCTCGATCTATAGCCGAGAAATACAAAACAAACGCAAGTAAATCGACCATTTGTAGGATATTAAAAGAAGGAAAGGTCCATTGGGAAAAAATGAAAAAAGAACCCAAACTTAATTCCCAGCATAAAACGAAAAGAATGGATGCAATAACTGAATGGATTGAAAAGGGTTATAATGGAAAACAAATCATATTTTCTGATGAAAAAAAGTTTAATCTCGATGGACCAGATGGTTTTCTTTACTATTGGAGGGATTTGAGAAAAGAAAAAGAAATTTTCTCCGCATCGGTTGCCGGGTCGAAAAAGGGGGTTATGGTGTGGGCCGGAATTTGGCTTGCTGGTCGTACACCAATAGTTTTCGTTGAAGGAAATATGAATTCAGAGAAATACATGGATATTCTTGAATGATTGGTCAACCGAGTAGGCTTCGGAAGAATGTAGTACGAACAGAAAAACGACAACGGAGACGTAAGTGGTAGCAAATCGTTAAACGAAGGAATAGGAAATTCAAATTTACCAGTAAATAAGGGTTTCGTGAGTTCAAAATACGTAGATAATTCCTCAAATTTTTTTTAGCTTCATTAGCCCAAAAAAGTGTTATCTGGAAAGTGGATTAAACAAAGATTTTTTTTTTCACAATTGATGGGGGTAAAATATGAAAAAATGAAGCTATCCCCGATTTTTTTAATGCCAAATCTGAAATTAAAGATAGAATTTACCGTTATCTTACTCCCTTTTATGGTCTACTGGGGCAAAGTGCTTTCTTAATAAGCTTCCTTTTATTGAGTATAAACTATTTTAATAGTGTATTTTTTCTTAAGATTCATTAATTGACTTTTAAATAAATTTGAGATTTGTTTGACATGTCGTTTATTAATAATAATAAATCTAATGAAGAAGAGAATGGGGACGATCCTGGCTCATTTGAGAATATTGAGGAAGTGAATGAAGATCCTGGTTCATCTGAGAATATTGAAGAGAATGAAGATCCCGCAGTTCATCTGCAGACAGTATAACTGAAGCAATGATTGATGAACTTAATAAGGTGGCGAATACTCAAAGGACAAGTGACGGAACAACCAAGAGCGTGAAACGTGGAAGAACTCAATCGACGTTCCAAGGAAGTATTAGGCCTAATACTCCAACATCGTGGAGATCTAATCTAGACAAAACCACGAATAAAGAAAAACTGGATTTGGTGGAAGTTCTAAAGAAGGATAATAATAAGAGAATCGACAGAAAGATTGACCTCTTGGTAAAAAAACTAAAGTGATAACAATGCTCGAATATCCTTGTGCTAGTCGAGATTTAATTGACAAACTAAGTTCAATCGGTTCGTTATGCAATATGTATCCTCAGAACCGTGGATCTATCGATCGAAAAATTCCGAATTTTGGAACAATTCGTCATTTGAAGAGAGATATGATATATGCAAATCGTCTTTATTTGAAAGAGAAGTCTGATGAAAGTTTTACCGTTAGGAAAACTGCTCGGAGAAACTTCCGTTATGTCGTTCGTGATTTACTTAGAAAATCGGAGGGGGAAAAATATGAGGAATTGGTCAACATGAACAACACTTCGAAATTCTGGTCACTAATGAGAAGAAAGGAACGAAGTCCTTCGACTATCAGTATTGAGGAATTCAAAGATTTCTTTCAGTCTGCCATGTTTGATTCTCTCTTATTATGTTGAGTGGTGAATATTTTTCAATCCTACCATACTATGGTCACTGAGAATGAAGTTCGTCGTGCACTAGTCCTAATAAATTTGAAGAAATCACATGGTGCGGATGATGTGTGCTTATGTATTGTAGAGAAATTGAAGGAGTCATCGTTTGAATTAATAGTGCAATATATCAATGATGTGCTGACTTCAAATGTCGACTACAACCATATCTATAAAGGACATGGTAAGGACATTTCGGAAGTAAATTCTAATCGTCCTATCGTATATGTTTTGGGCAATATGGAGCCACCGGTTTTTATTTCAAAGTTTATTCTTTATTATAACTTACATTTATTTTGATAAAAATATCAATTTTCATAGAGTCATTTTAAGAAATAATAAAATAACTAGCCAAACCAATATAAAAATTGGAGAAGGATGGAATTATATATATAATATATGGAATTTATAAATAAAAATGGAATTTATATTTCGGCCAAAATTTTAAAAGTATTTGAAAATTACTTTTTAAACTGTACCAAGGCTAAATACGCTCAAATTAGATATATAATGATTAAGTTCTAGAAGAGAATCGAATGTTCTAGAATTTTCTTTCCGTTTCAGAATTTTCTTTTCCTTCTAGAATTTTCGTTCCTAGAACATTTCTTTTTTGTCTTCTAGCATTGAATTATTCTTTTCATTCATTCGAATACAATAAAGTTTTTTTTACAAAGTTAATTTCATATTTCTTTATTGAAATTAATTGGATTTCAATATTCATCCATTCATTGGGAAGAATTTCCAATAAGGTCTTTTCTCGCTTTAAGGGTGGAATTGAAAATGGAAATTAATGGGAATTCTTTATCTTTACTGGCAAATGTTTATGGCCTTTCTTGGCATTTTGGATGCCCTAAATGGAGGAGTAGTCGGGGATATTTTCCCTTCACAAACACTTCTCCAATCATATAAGGGTAAGGGCTCTTGAACGGCCAATAAAACAAATTCCTTATTGAGATCTCCTCTTTGGAACTCTTTAAGGAATTGAAAGAAACGACGTGCATGAATCTCAATTTCGAATTTGTTATTCATCAACTATTCGATCGAAAGTAACAGGGTTTAATCAATTATAGTAAGGGAAATAATTCATGTATGGATATTATTAATAAGTATAGAGTTTGGGAATATCACAGAATTTATGTGATTACTATAGGCCTTGCAACCCAAATTGCATGTTACAACACAAATTGCATGTTACAACTTCAATTGGATCTTAAAACTTCAATTGGATCTTAAAACTTCAATTGGATCTTATAACTTCAATTGTGTTGGACGATTAAATATTCAATTATAGGTTCTGCGAGGTAATAGATACCAATATATATATCGTGCAATGAATATGGTTCGATTCTAAAAAGGAAAAGAAATGTGAAAACAATATCGATTACTCGAATTCGAAAGTAGATCCATTATCAATAGATATTTGATCGATTACAAAATGGTTGTTTTCGTTATATTTCATTGAATATATCTCTTATTTTGATTTAATAAATTATTGATATCATAAAATTATTTCAAAATTATTCTTTATTTCTTTATAATTTACCCCACCTGGATTTGGTCTAATAGAAAAAAAAAAATTTCTTTTTTAATTATTCTGTTGAACAAAAGTAAATTTCATTGCATATTGGGAAGAGTCAAAATATTGCAAACTTAATTAAATAACTTTAAAATTTTAAAAGCGAATGATGTAGTAGAACAGTAAATTTCCATAAATAATTTGATTAAAAGTTCGTTTGGTATTCAATTTTTGCATTGATTCGTATCAAATTAAATCATATTCATATTAAATTGATTCAAATGTTGTAGTGTTTCCTCGTTAGTTGGAGGGTCCCTTGTCTACTCATCTCAGGAATCAAGTTTTAAGATTTGAATGTAGAAGATTTATTAAAAAGAGAATAATAGTGTTGTTAAAAATCATTTAATTGCCTTCTCTTCGGCCTGTCTGTTGTTTCTGGTTTTAGGAAATTCCGTCGAAAAGCTTGTTTTAGGAAAACCACTACAATGTACTAATTCTTATTTCGGAAAAATTATATTGAACAACTAAAAATTAGTCAAAAATAAATAATGAGCTTCGAACAAAAATGTTGTCAGATGACTTTGGAGGGTTACCTTCGAATGAAAATGAAATGAAAGATAAAATTGTTGAAAACGAAGAAGTAAAATATTATAAAGATCGATGTAATAAATTTAATGAGAAGTTGTCGAATGTGGACGCATTGGCCGTGAACTATTATAGAGAATGTCAAACTTTACATAACCGCCTCTACTTGTCTTATCAAGCAAATATGACTCTGAAGAATGATATTATTAAGTTGCAAGTTGAAAACACAAAAATTAAAGTTATTTTCCATTCTAGCCACGTTTCTAAAATTGATGAACTCCATTAGGAAAATGCACAGACCATCGAAGACGGTTATAAGAATCAAGTGAATTTAATTACAGAATGTTTGGCCGATATCAATGAGAAGTATGCGCAGTCGCAAAGAGAGTTGCACGAATTAAAAAATCCGCGTCGTTAACATATTAATGTTCTGTCCTATTTTTCCGCATCTAATTTGTTTACTTCCCATTTATCTTTCCAATTTTATCATGAACCAAATTCAATAAATACGATAAATTGGGCAAAAAATATTCCATAAAATTGAAATAATCTTCATCTTTCACTCATTGTATCATACGTTCAAACATATGATAAATTTTAAGGAAAGTTCTAAAAACTAAATTTGGAAAGAAAAGCTTAAATTTTAAATAATTCATAGGTAAATTTTTTATCTATAATACATTTCCACAGGGACGAGAAGAATTATATATATGGAAAATGAAATATAATAATCCTATATCAGAAACGAATTCTTTTTTTAAATAGAAGTTAAGCAAAAAAGAAGTTAAATACATTTTTTTTCATTTACGAAAATTTCATTTAGTCTTATTATTAGATTCATTCATTAGGCAGATTATGTCTTTTCTTAATCGATTCAAAGCCCTTCAACAAATCTCGAAACGTTCGATCGCTTTTTCGAAAAAAAGCAATTCTGGACAAAAGTTACAAATTAATGGAATCGATCAGATGCCACAGCCGCCAAAAGGTGGATTTAATATGGAACATATTTCCTGTTCGATTTCACTTCTTTCTCTTTAACATTCCAATTTTCTTTTCAGCTATGAAAGTTTGGAGGAATGTTTCCATCTTCCTCGCACTTCCTCTCATCATAGTCGCGTATATCAACGCGTTCTATGGAAAGGAACATGAAGAACGACCACCATTCGTTCCATACGAACATCTTCGTATCAGAACAAAAGTTTCCTTTTATTTTAGAAAGATAATTTAAAATTTTTTCTTTTTAGGCATTTCCATGGGGTGATGGAAATAAGACTTTGTTACATGATCCCCATGTAACTGCATTGCCGGAAGGTTATGAAGATGAGCAATAAAATAAATAAGAAATTTGAAGATTTCATATATCTAGAAAGTTACAATGAAAAATAAAATAACAAATTTTTTCTTCTTTTCAAAGAAGAATTTACTAATTTTTTAAAAATCGAACTTATTTAAATTTCGTTACATTTTCAACGGAAACTTTAAAGAAATCAATTGTAAACAATTTAGATTTCACGTATTATTTGAGAAAAATGATTATTTATTTAAGTTTTCGTTCGACCAACGCACCAGAATTGCGTTCCAATTGTTTTGTGTTTTGGAAGTGAAATTTGAAATAGAAAAGAAAATTAAAGAAAAAAACTTGTTCGTCTTTTGTGAGAAAAAATTTGATTTTCTTCTTTTACTTTATTTTCTTCTTTTTGTCGAATTTTTTATTATAATAACTGGATGGATTTGATGTATGTGATGGTGGTGTTGGTGAAATATATTATTCCGTTTAGTTTAGTCTATGTCGTTGTTAAGTATGTGCAATATAGTGAGGTATTAGTGTCCATTCTGTTCATACTCTTCACTTACTATTGGGAGGAGTACTCGACGATTGTGGGTCGAAGTGAAATGAAAAGAAGAAATCGATCACAATTGAATTTGCATGAACCGGACGAACAACAGGAGTCACAATTGAAATGGTTAAATCTAATATTTAAACGATTGTGGCCATATTTCTCAGAGTTCCTACGAAATTTATTAGAAAGTGATGTTCTCCCAATTCTTAGACAATCGTCTCCACTTTTAAAAGATATTTCCTTCTCTCAAATCGATTTTGGAAGTAATCCGATACAGATTCGTTCAGCCACCGTATTTAATGATCCCATGCTTCCAAGAAATGAGATTGAGATTGAATTGAATGTGGAATATTCTTCCAATCTACACATTCAAGCTCAATTATTCAATTCGACTTTTGGAATTTGTAATTTGTATTTCTGTGGAAATATTTATGTTCTCATTCAACCTCTTATTGGAAAGATGCCATTAGCTAAAGGTCTGTCCATTTGTTGTAAGACAGAACCGAAGATTGATCTCGAATTTACCGATACAGCCAAATTAGCTAAATTTCCTATCGTTCGTCCACTAATTCTCAATACTCTCAAATCATATTTCAGTGCTTTTATGGTGAGTCCGAAAAGTATCTGCATTCCTCTCGACAGTACGTTTAAGTGTCAACAGAATGTGGAAGGTGAAATACAACCGAAATTCATGCCGATCGGTGTACTCCGAGTGCATTTAAAGAAAGCGATCGATCTCCCCAAAAAAGACGTGTCGATTATTCATAAAAAGAATTCGGGTATCGATCCATATATCAAATTAGTATTAGGAACCACCACAATGACTTCCACCGTTAAACAGAATATTACTAATCCAAAATGGCATGAATATTTTGATTTTATCATTCTCCATTGGCGAGGTGTTCAACTCGAATTGCGAGTTTATGATCATGATGTCAATAACGACGATTTTGTGGGGAAAGTTCAAGTGTCAATCTCTTCGTTTATAATGAAACCGAATACTGTTATAGAGAACTCGGTAAGACTTTGGGAAACGTCGAGAGGTATCGTAACGTTCAATGGTATTTTTTTCCCTCTCATTCTCGACGTACCACTCAATCTCCCATTGGGACATGAGAAACTTGGAAGAGATCGAAGGAGACAATTTTCTCCAGATCCACTACTCTCAATTGTAACGAATGATAAATTACCGATAGCTGTCATTATAGTTTTTATTCAAGAGGGTCGCAATTTCTATCGATCGAACGGGAAACGATTACAAGAAATGAAAGACCTTTTCATTCAAGTGAGTGTGAATGAACAAGTGGAAAAAACAGATATAACATTATATGCCAATCCTGATCCATTATTCATGCAGACATTCTCGTTTGTCGTTAGGAATCCAGCAACCGAAGTTGTCCGTTTTTCTTTAATACAAAAAGACGATGTATTAGCAGTAGGATTGAAGGAAATTAAACAACTTATCGAAGAAAGAAAGAACACAGTAACAGACTTCATACCGATCATAGATAATAAAATGTATGACGCATATTTAAAATGTTCGTTTACTATTAAACCATTGGATCGGAGACGCAATAGAAAACAAAGTGCTTCAACTACCACCTCCCTTCCATCTGACTACTAGACAACTTTATAATTTCTTCATTCAGTTATAACGAGATATAAAAAATTTCTATTTTACTTAATTTTCTTCCGTTAAATTGTATGATTCGGAGCACATCACGATGTTCAGAATAAAAACTAAGCACATCAGTAAGATAAATTTCAATAGAAAATACGACCAAAAAA
Source organism: Seison nebaliae (assembly GCA_023231475.1). Lineage (NCBI taxonomy): Eukaryota > Metazoa > Rotifera > Pararotatoria > Seisonacea > Seisonidae > Seison > Seison nebaliae. The sequence goes on along the minus strand of JALJEE010002379.1, from coordinate 990 downwards.
AGCACATCGATTTTTCACCACCTTTACCAAACCTTTACCTTTCCTCTCAATGCAGATTATTATTCAGCCGATTCACTCACATTTTTCTTCAATTTCAACAAGAACAAATCGCTAGGTAAGAAATCTCACAACTTGTCAGTCAACTGAGAAAATCATCTCTTATCGCACCGCTTTGAATTTGGAAAATAAATCTCCACCTCATGGTGTCCGCAAATCCTTGGCATCTGGATCCACTTCGGTTTAGTTCTACCGATGTACTCCTTGGAAACAATTTTTCTCTGTTCACATCGTTCATTCGTCTCGCTCGATCGGGCCTATAATCGGCTCATTAGGGGAACTATCTGTTGTTTTCATAGATGCAATCGTTCTCTTCTTCTCCTCTCGAAATCTACCAATTACCCGTTCACTCAGTTCTTTCGTACACCGTGATATATTATGGTCTATCTCGTAATATTTCCCTCACATTGTCAGTGATTTCAGAGAGTTCATCGTCTCTTATGATTCGTCATCCACTTCATCAATCGACCGCAACCCCTTGATCAATAAAGGCATCTAATCAACACCGAGGAGGATAAAAATTTGTTTTTCTACTTTTTCTTCTTTATCCCGACGGGAATTTTGAACAATAATAATTGTTGGAAATAATAATAATATTGAAATATATTTTATCGTTATCAATGAACAATCGTATCGAATAAAATGGAAGATAATAGATAAAATTTTCTTTTCATTCACAAATTTTCACAACGATTATTATTTAATTTAGTCTGATATTATCAAAAAGAAACGATTTATTTCAAGAAAAAATTTCAAAAAATTATAAACGAAAATTGTGTTTGAGGACGAATGTTTTTTTCGGAAAATGTCTATTAATAATAGAAGAAGAAAATGGTAATACATATCACTAAACTGTGTAATATGTATAACTAAACGGATAGTTGACGGTGACTGAATTGAGAATGAATGAAATTTGGTGGAAACTGAAATAAT